>CM047528.1:13470510-13473010 GCA_026122265.1 Ammodytes dubius
CAAAAACAACAACAAAACGTTTCAACATATTTTCACAAAATGTAATTAAGAAAATAACAATAAGTAGCCATCAAGAATAAAAATATGACTTTAAAGGTGGAGTCAGTGATTCTGGAGAACGCTTGTTGTCAAAATCAGTGAATATCTCCTCATGATCCACTACCTGTCTGTACTGTGTGTGCGCTGAAAATAATCCCGCGTTAATACACAGCATAGGCTCTGTAAACTCTGCATGTTGCTAGCTATGTTGGCCCCCTTTTACATACCAATTTACAGAGCCTAGGATATGTTATAACACTGGATAACACTGGATATTTTTCACACAAAGTACAGACAGGTAGTGGATCATGAGGAGATATTCACTGATTTTGACAAAAAGGGATTTAGACAACAAGCGTTCTCCAGAATCACTGACTGCACCTTTAAATACAATCTAATATTACGTGTCACTGCCTCACCTGTCGGGTTTGAAAACGCCTCAATCTGAACTTCTTCTAGACCAGGGAAACACACCACAACCAGGTACCAGTGAGCCCTAAAGACAGACAGACAGACAGACAGACAGACACACACACACACACACAGACACACACACATGCAAACTGAATCATGAGTATATAAGAGGCACCAAAATGTCAAACATATATCAAACAAACTATGGTAGAAAAATTGCTAAAGAAATTGTAAATTTGGTAACAGAAAAAAGCCATTTTATAACAGGCCAGTCTGCTTACTTACTCTTGATTGACAGGCACAAACAGGAAGTCTTTGGTGAAGATGTCGACGTGTCTCGTCCAGGTCTTGACTCTGTGGTGCCTCGTGTGGCGGTCGCTGGAACCACAAGCAGAGAGAACCATTAAGGTGCGAACACACTAGGCACTTTACACACGTACAGACGCGTATGAAATCGGCTATCGGGGAATCGAACCTCCGACCCTGCACTCCAGAGGCGACCTCCCTACCCACTTCGCCACAGCCGCCCCAGAAAAGCAGTTGAATATAATCTTAGAGTGGATGTAAGTGTTGTTCTTACGGCACGGTGACGTCGCTGTCTCCGGCTGCTGGCGTCTGCTCAGCTGTTTGAAGAAGAAACTGCTGAAGACGTGACTACGCTCTGATACCGGCCCACTGACCCCTTCTATCAGGAGAAACCTGGAGAGAGAGAGGGAGAGAGAGAGAGAGAGAGGCAGGCAGGGAGAGAGAGACAGGGAGAGAGACAGACAGAGAGAGAGAGAGAGAGAGAGACAGACAGGCAGAGAGAGAGAGAGAGAGAAAGAGAGTGAGTGAGTGAGTGAGTGAGACAGTGAGTGAGTGAGTGAGTGAGTGAGTGAGTGAGTGAGTGAGTGAGTGAGTGAGTGAGTGAGTGAGTGAGTGTGTGAGTGCATTTGACGAATAAACTAACTTATAACTTGAACTTAAACCTGCAGTGTGTAATGTGACATCATCAAGAAAGTTCTAGAAAGTTCTAGAATGCAACGCTCCCTGGGTAACCCCACCCCTTTAGAATAATAACAGAAGCTACAGTGGCCTTCAAGGACAAGAACAATTCTACATTTTAAACAATGCACCTGATGACATTCCAACTATGACACTTTCAAGATGGCGGCACTAGGCCTTGGTCCAAAATATGCAGAAATATGGACATATATGAGACCCTTTCTAAGGGAAAAAATAATAATTCAAAACGTATTTTTCAGCTATTATGCACTAAACAGGCCTTGGTCCAAAATATGCAGAAATATGGACATATATGAGACCCTTTCTAGGGAAAAAATAATAATTCAAAACGTATTTTTCAGCTATTATGCACTAAATTAAATGTACTTATGGATATTATAATTACTTTCTACAAAATCTGCTAGGAAATAAAACCCTGCAGGTTTAAACTTACTTGAGGTAGAAGTCGATGATGACATCGTTGAGGAACTGTCCGTCTCTCAGACAGGACAAGTCTTCTGTGGAGACGGAGATACGACCTTTACCAGGAGCCAGCGGGTACTGGATCAACCTGCACACACACACACACAGGCAGGCACGCACACACACACACACACACACACAGAGAAAGACACACACACACACACGCATACACGCACACACATAGAGAAAGACACAGACAGACAGACACAGACACACACACACACACAGAAAAGACACAGACAAACACACACACACACACACACGCACACAGAGAAAACACACACACACACACACACACACACACACACACACACACACACACACACACACACACACACACACACACACACACACACACACACACACACACACAGCAGACACACACACACACACACACACACACACAGGCAGAGACATCCGCACACACACACAAATGATATAACATAGATATATAATGAAGATAGATATAGATATAATGAATGAGCTACACAGAGATAGAGTGTGTGTGTTACCTGGAGGGAAGCTGCTGCTGCCTCAGTCTCTGGCTGATCCTTACCTCACTGGATTCATCCTGAAGGAC
>CM047528.1:13480510-13498010 GCA_026122265.1 Ammodytes dubius
TCCGAATCGCATACTTTCTACTATATAGTATGTAGAAAAAAGATTTAGGATGTCCCTATTCTTGGGGCCAGATTTAGGATGGTTAGAAGTACCCGGATGTCCTACTTCATCCAGCCAAGATTGTTAGTGTTGAAAACTGCATCCTATTTGCGCGATTCTGACCCACAATCCGGTGCGCACGTGAAGTGACGTCAAAATACAGAGTATGGTTTTACCTTTGGGTCCACTGTTCTTCTGTGGTGGAGGCTGTGAGGTGAGCAGGCGGTCAGAGCCTCTCTTTGGGCGCCATCTGGTGGAGGAAACATGGAACAGCAGTTTGGTACAAGACAGATAACTAATAATACCGCCTTAAATTAGAAGGGAAAGGGATTTTGATTGAAAGGTGTGTGGCGTGAAATTTAACATTAAGTTCAGAAACGTATCTTATTATTGCAATGACAGATAGAACACGTATGGTAGAAAAAAAGATTTAGGATGTCCCGATTCTTGTGGCCAGATTTAGGATGGTTAGAAATACCAAGATGTCCTACTACATCCGGTGGCGATTTTTTGTGTTAAACAGCATCCTATTTGGGAGATTCTGACCCACAATCCAGTGCGCAGCGGAAGTGACGTCACATCAACGGAGCCTCCATAAGAAACCAACCAGTGATGAGACGGATATAAAAGCAAGAAGCAAGTTCAAGGAGCCATGTTAGGATGAAATAAATAAGTTAAAGTATGTCCCAGTTGTAGCATACTGCATCCTAACTAGATGCTGTTTATGATCAGATGTAGTATGTAGAATAGAGAAAAGAAAGAGTATGCGATATGTAACGCAGCCTTAATTTAACTTTTTCAGACATAGACTCATTCTTTTCAGGAGTTAGGAACTGTCAAACAAAACCTGCATTCCGAATCGCATACTCTTTCTTTTTTCTATTCTACATACTACCTCCGACGATAAAAATAATCTAGTTAGGATGCAGTAGGCATACTATTGGGACATACTTTACTCTCTTATTTCATCATAACATTGCGCCTTGATCTTGCGTCTTGCTTTTATATCCGTCGCATCCCCGTTTGTTTTCATATGGAGGCTTCGTCAATGTGACGTCACTTCACGTGCGCACTGGATTGTGGGTCAGAATCGCCCAAATAGGATGCACTTTTCAACACTAACAATCTTGGCCGCATGAAGTAGGACATCCGGTACTTCTAACCGTCCTAAATCTGGCCACAAGAATCGGGACATCCTAAATCTTTTTTCTACATACTATATAGTAGAAAGTATGCGATTCGGAACGCAACCACAGACAGACACACACACAGACAGAAAGGCAGCCATGTTACAGAACTGACCCGTTAGAGAAAGGGGCTGGCGACGCCTCTGCTCTCTGTCTGGGCTGTGATTGGTCCTTCCAGCTTCCTGCTTGTCTCTCATTGGCTGCTGACGTTCCATTCTCTGAGCCGTTGATTCCGAGCATCTTCTTCACCACGTCTCTGAACGGCAGCTTGGAGGCTCTGAGAGACATTTAAAGGTGCAGTGTGTAATATGACATCATCAAGAAAGTTCTACAAAGTTCTAGAATGCAACGCTCCCTGGGTAACCCCAACCCTTTAAAATAATAACAGAAGCTACAGTGGCCTTCATGGACCAGAACAATTCTAAATTTTAAACAATGCACCTGATGACATTCCAACTATGACACTTTCAAGATGGCGGCACTTGGCCTTGGTCCAAAATATGCAGAAATATGGACATATATGAGACCCTTTCTAAGGGGAAAAAATAATATTAAAAAAAAAGATTTCAGCTATTATGCACTAAATTAAATGTACTTATGGTGGAAATAGAGGTTGATGAGCAGACATACTTAAAGGTTGGGGTCACTGGTAAGCCACAAAAACACCTGTAAGAGCCAATTAGCACTCTTGTATAAAGTAGGAACCAATCTCTGGTTCCACAGTTGCTACCCGGACATAGAAACAGTTTTTGACCACACACACAAGCCACGTTACGTCAGGGTCTGTGTTTGTATGTTGGGTTTAGAGTTTGTAGCTAAATAAAGTGAAAATAAACAAAACAAATGTTTTAAACTTCAAGAAAGACTCGGACTTTCATTCATCAACAAGGACAAAGGTGTGTCAAGAAATATATCCGCGGCAAAGCAGCTCGGGGCCTAAAGCTTGGGCTTGGCCTCTACAACACCTATAGAAGGACTTGTTGTTGGGACCCGTGATGGTGAGACCTTCTGCCTATTTTAAGAGTATTAACACACCAAGGTTCGTGATATAAGCGAGCACAGAGCCCCTCCTGCTAACTGCTGCTGGATGCTACAATCCCCCCTCCTGTTGGAATCCCTGAAATAAACCTGAAGCTGATGAACTGTCCAGTCTGCAGCCTTTGTCTTTGTCAGCAACGGGGAACGATTCGGCACTACACTATCTATTGTAATGATGCTTTTGGCCTGCGGGGGCGCTGTACTAACCTCTGTGTGCTCCCAGAATGCATCCTGTTCGCCCCGCCTCCTCTGGACTGATCCCCGTAACTCTGGAAACAAAACACATCAAATCAATCAAAACACAGATTGCAAAAAGCTAACAAAAGACCAACCAACTTAAAGGAATACTTCACCCATACGGAACCGGCGTTCTATCATTATAAAATCGCTATTATAATATAATGAATGAGGTTTTTCTTTCCTCAGTCTTCCCTTAGCCCAGCTGTCCTTTTAATTCTAACCCTACATTTTACCATGTGTGATGTCAATAAGTGATTTATTAGCTAAAATCAATATCCTCATTCATAGATATGTCCTCATTAGTGTAAAATCACCTCTGCCAATAATCTGAATAATCCTCCTGAGTGGAGAATTACAAATATTAATATTACATTTTGTACATTGAGCGGGCAAGTCTTATGGAGGAATCCATGTTGGTTGGAAATGGAATGTCATCAGGTGCATTGTTTAGAATTTAGAATTGTTCTTGTCCTTGAAGGCCACTGTAGCTTCTGTTATTATTCTAAAGGGTTGGGGTTACCCAGGGAGTGTTGCATTCTAGAACTTTGTAGAACTTTCTTGATGATGTCACATTACACACTGCACCTTTAAACAATGCACCTGATGACATTCCAACTATGACACTTTCAAGATGGCGGCACTAGGCCTTGGTCCAAAATATGCAGAAATATGGACATATATGAGACCCTTTCTAAGGGAAAAAAAATCATTCAAAACGTTTTTTTCAGCTATTATGCACTAAATTAAATGTACTTATGGATATTATAATTACTTTCTACAAAATCTGCTAGGAAATAAAACCCAAAATTCTACACAGTGCCCCTTTAAACGTGTGAGTAATACCACCTTAAACGTGTGGTTGGGGGCTTGTAGTCTGGAGAGAGGCGACTGCATCTGTAGCGGTGGGGAGTCAGAGGCAGACGCTTGTTTCTTCTTTGGGATTTTGAACGAAGACGCCATTCTGAAAGAGACAGACAGACAGACAGACATACAGACAGACAGACAGGCAGGCAGACAGACAGGCAGGCAGATACACAGACAGACAGATACACACAAAGACAGACAGACACACACACACACACACACACAAACGTCAGAATAAAATCACTGAATTCAGGCTGCTGTTTCCAGATTGTGTCACATTCAAAACTACATATATGTATAATAAAATATACACACACATACAGACAAGGTTTAGTCAAATAAACTCCTGAATGTACATTTTGGACCTTTTGATTTATACAAGTATGAAAGAAGACATGATTTACACCTGCTCATATTTTAATATGTTTCAGTGCCTTGCTCAAAGGCTCATTGACTTCAGGAATTGAACTCGAGACCTTTTCACTATTAGAAATTAATTAAAGCTTTTATATCCATAGCCAGTTCTTTAACAGGAAACATGGGAAATACGGACAAACTCACTAACAAAAGTCGCTTCACCAAACTACATTCAGAAACACGAGGTTTTTTTAGCTCATAAAACATGACTTTTACAGTTATAATTCATATTTCTATGGTTAAAATTATATTATAATACGCTTGGTTATAACCACCGGGAACTTTTTATGTGGCTTACGTTTAAAAGCGGCACTTTATATGAACTAAACTTGAATATAAGTGGTTCGCAAACTGAAATATTGTGGTCCGCATTTAAAGTAAATAAACAGTTATTTTTCTATACAATAAGTACAGTTGGTGGATTATTTCTAAGCCGAATTTACCATAATACCCTCCCGACTCATTTATCATCTTTCCTGTCATTGTAAATTGTAGCTACGTTTTGATTTAATAATAAATATTTAAAAATTGCGTTTATTGTCATTGTGGTTCCTGTAAAATGTTGCAGAGCTCGAAGTTTCATTTCTAACGTCTTTAAGTGGTTTGTTCATGTGAATAATGAATTCCAAAGTAGCTGACAGAGAGTTGAAGTCACGTTCGGGCTTTAAAACATTTAATTTATTGGTGAATTCAGTGATAAATCTTGTACTAACCTAAAGTCAGCCGGTGAAGCTAGGTGGCTAACTGCTTGCTAGTCGCCTCTAAACACAGCGACGTCAGCTTGGGGTTGTCTCGTGCTTGTCAGTAAACGCTCGCGCAGACTCATGTTCCGGTTACCGGCTTCTGTCCGCGCGGGAAACCGTGAAAAATAACGGTTTAAAACGTACATTTCTCCCGAGGAACCGCCGCGCCGGTACCGACTCCTCATCAACAATAACGACAGACTTTACGTTACGTACACAACAACGCACGCAGCGGAGAGGCTTTGCGTGATGACGTCAGCACCAAAACCAAAACACACATCACGTATTTATGATGACAATTTTTTTTTCTATTTTATACATTTATAAATTGTAGTACATTCAAATAAACTATTTATTGACTCGATATTTTTAAGGATTAAAGATGCAGGACAAGAAAAAAAGTATTAAATATATAAGACGCCGTTTAATTAACATAAAATACTGTAAAGTGAAAATAATTTTAGCCATTTGTTTGGATTTACTAGTGCTACTGTGCATCTACATGAGCAACGGTCGCTTTCTTTTATTCACTTTACTTTAAATATATCTCGCAAAGCCAGACCAAACTACAGCAAGTAGTATGCTTTCAAACGCTCGAAAATCAGGGAAACGTAATATAAAAAAGAGTGATATCCTATTCAAATCACGGTCTCTGGCGCCCTCTTGCGGTCACTTATAGAAACTACAACCACACGTGTAAAGCATTGAACCATAATGAGTATAAAAGGGAAGATAAACCGATATCCCATTCAAACCACGGAGGTTGTCGCCCCCCTGTGGCCACACGCCGTAACTACAACCGTGTGTAAAGCCAGACGTGATCACATACAGGTAGAAGGTCCGGTCAACCTTACAAAATAAGAGGCTGTAAACAGACATATTAACATACAAGCAAGACTTCCGGGAGTGAAAAAAATTAAGAAAACGCCAAAATACACGTTCTGTATTTAGTGTCTAAAGTGTTTTAAAGTATGTAAGTATTATGCTGTAACCAAGGTGATAGTATAGGCTGCTGTAATGCAGGTGAATGGGGTTTAACATGTTTACTTCTATCTATCTATCTATCTATCTATCTATCTATCTATCTATCTATCTATCTATCTATCTATCTATCTATCTATCTATCTATCTATCTATTATCTATCTATCTATCTATCTATCTATATCTATCTATCATCTATCTATCTATCATTTTCTTTTCTATCTATCTATCAATATCTATCTATTATCTATCTACTATCTATCTTAATCTATCCTACTATTTCTATATCTATCTATCTATATCTAATCTAGTTAGTGTGTGGGTGTGTGTGTGTGTGTGTGTGTGTGTGTGTGTGTGTGTTGTGTGTGTGTTGTGTGTGTGTGTGTGTGTGTGTGTGTGTGTGTGTGTGTGTGTGTGTGTGTGTGTGTGTGTGTGTGTGTGTGTGTGTGTAAAGATTATGAGGACAATCACTTCCAGTGTAACCAGAGTACTATACTATTCAGAGCGTGGTCTCTGGCGCCCTCCTGTGGACACATGTAGGAACTACAACCACAACTACTAGTAGGCCTCTGATGGCACATTCATCAAAGCAGTTAAATTCATAACATGCCCTGCTTTATAAACCTCATACTCTTTCTTTTTCCTCTCCTCCATACCACAGCTGACCATAAACAGTCCCTGAGTTCCAATCCCCATACTTCCCTACTATTTAGTATGCCAGAAAAGATTTAGGATGTCCCAATACATGCACATCAATTGTAGTATGCTGAAAAATACATAAATGCCCCACTAACTCCAACAGCATTTTGGAGCATTCGTCTTTATTCTTGACATTTCTCGACATAATGAAAAAAAAACTCTTATCTGATTTTTTTTCGTCCTGTGGCCCTAAAACTCTTTTTGTACTTTGTTGAGTGTAGAAAAAAGACTAAAACTCTTCTATACTTTAGTATGTAGTGTAGTAAAGAGAAAGAGTATGTGATTTGGAACCAGGGAGTATCTAGTCAGGATGCAGTATGCTACAACTGGATCCTATTGGCTGATTGAGAACACCTGAGTGACTCACACACCTGCTCAACCAATCACTGGCAAACCAGGAAGAGGGAACAGCACATAAAACTCTAATCCCTTCCCATGTCTGGATAGCTCCCTGGGTAGCACCTCTGACTCACATATTGGAGACCAAGGGTTCCATTCCCTGTCTGAGAAAACTGAATTCTCAATTTCTTTTCTGTTCCTCACAGTGGCCCTAACACGCTGTTGTATTAATAATCCCAATTACTTAATACAATTCAGTCAAATAAAGTTGATAACATTTTCTAAGTAGTAAAAAGCCCATTAACTATTTGCATAAGGCTTGACATATCCCCTTTACACAGGGCTGTGAAGTCACCATCTTGACTGTTTAGAGAATGAACTGTCTAAAGCTTTAATTAACAATCCAAAGCCTCAGCGCTGAAGACGGTCCAGTGGTAAATCCATCGGCCTGGGGACTCTGGAGTCGTGGGTTCAAATCCTGCAGCTGGAAGACTGAGGTATGCAACAACACAAACATCCGCGTTCAATCCTTCATCAAACCAAAACCCTCTAAACTTGCGTTTGCGTTTGCGTTCATTTCCGCGTCGTCGAATTTCAATTTCAATTTCAACTTGGACCTTCAGCAGAACAAAGCTTCACTGGCTGTGGAAGCCCGAAAGTGAGGCACTTTTTCTGTCTTATATTATCTTTTTAACACTTATTTTAATTGAAAATTCACAGAAAACATTTGCAAAACATAATGCTATCTATCTATGTATCTATCTATCTATGTATATATCTATTATCTATCTATCTATCTATCTATCTGTCTATCTGTCTGTCTGTCTGTCTGTCTGTCTGTCTGTCTGTCTGTCTGTCTGTCTGTCTGTCTGTCTGTCTGTCTGTCTGTCTGTCTGTCTGTCTGTCTGTATATATATCTATCAATCTATCAGTGTGTGTGTGTGTGTGTGTGTGTGTGTGTGTAAAGATTATAAGGACAATCAGCTTCTCAGTGTAACTAGAGTACTATACTATTCAAAGTGCAGCTTTTGGCGCCCTCCTGTGGACACATATAGTTACTACAACCACAATGTAAAGACCATGGTAGAGGCAAACAATCACATATGAGTAATATTAAATAGTAAAATAATCTATCTATCCATCTATCTATCTATCTATCTATCTATCTATCTATCTATCTATCTATCTATCTATCTATCTATCTATCTATCTATCTATCTATCTATCTATCTATCTATCTATCTATCTATCTATCTATCTATCTATCTATCTATCTATCTATCTATCTATCTATCTATCTATCTATCTAGTAACGTTTCTTTAAACAACAACCAAGTGAAACTAGCCTGGTCCAACCAGACCATCGTACTTCATTTCATTTCAGTCCGCATTGAACCATAATGATGAGTATAAAACAGTAAAAGGGAAGATAAACCGGTGTCCCATTCAAAACACGGAGGTTGTCGCCCCCCTGTGGCCACACGCCGTAACTACAACCGTGTGTAAAGCCAGACGTGATCACGTACAGGTAGAAGGTCCGGCCAACCTTACAAAATAAGAGGCTGTAAATCTAGACACATTTACATACAAGCAAGACTTCCGGGAGTGAAAAAAATTAAGAAAACGCCAAAAATACACGTTCTCTCTTTAGTGTCTAAAGTGTTTTAAAGTAGAGTATTATGCTGTAACCAAGGTGATAGTATAGGCTGCTGTAATGCAGGTTAATGGGGTTACATGTTTACCTTCTATCTATCTATCTATCTATCTATCTATCTATCTATCTATCTATCTATCTATCTATCTATCTATCTATCTATCTATCTATCTATCTATCTATCTATCTATCTATCTATCTATCTATCTATCTATCTATCTATCTATCTATCTATCTATCTATCTATCTATCTATCTATCTATCTATCTATCTATCTATCTATCTATCTATCTATCTATATATCTATCTATCGATAGAGTACTATACTATTCAGAGCGTGGCATTTGGCGCCCTCCTGTGGACACATATAGGAACAACAACCACAACAGTGTAAAGCCAGACGCAATCACACGAGTAACATTTTCGGTTAAACCTTTCAAAATAAAACAGTGTAAAACGAGACACATTTTTATACAAGCAATTTTTCTGGTATAAACTTTTAAAATAGAATAATAAGGAAACAATTTTCTCCTGTTTTGAAAGTGTGACTTCTTGTACAAGCAGTGAAAATTCAAAAGGGTTTTTCTAAAATATATTTTTTGGTTTTTAAGTTATATGATTAAAGATAGATAGAAATATAGATATATAGATATAGATACATAAATATAGATTGTATTGAATTTATAAACTGATCGAATTCCTTCGTGATTTTTCTCTACTTATGACATCTATTGCAGTATGTTACTTGGGATCACACTATTAATTGAACACATTTACAAAGACAGACTGGTGAAAAAGTCCAATAACATTGCATGTGACTGTACACACCCCCTGGCATCCCATTTTAAACTACTGCTATCTGCTCGTCGTTTCTGCGTACCCCTTATGACCAAGAACAGATCCAAATTCTCTTTTGTACCACAAGCCATAAAAGCCTTAAATCAGTCAAAATAAGCTAGATGTCCAGCTGGCCTGGTCATGTCCAAAGGTGTATAGTGCATTGTAGTGTGTAATGTATGTTCTTCATGTTATGTCTGTCAGTGTCTGATGTATGGACTATCTGTTTGTGTCATTTGTCTGATGTCATGTTATGAAGTGCGACTGTGCCGCAAACCCAACTGCCCCACGGGGACAATAAAGTTTTCTACTACTACTACTGTACATCCTGGGAGAGGGATCCCTTACTCTGTCGACTCTCCCTGAGATTTCTCTTTTTTTTTATCCCGGTAAAGGGTTTTTTACTGGGAGTTTTTTTCTCAGCCGAGCTAAGGGTCTAAGGGCAGGGTGTCATATACTGTATGGAATGTAAAGCCCACTGAGGCAAATGTCTATTTGTGATATTGGGCCTGATTTGATTTGATTTGATAAATTGTAAGTATGCCAAACTGTATCCATATATGGATTGTGTACATAATATATAAAGTGTAAAAATAGTACATCAAATTGTATAAATAGATATGTTTATATATAGATATATGGATTGTATTAATGTGTATTTATTCATTATTAAGCTTTGGCAAAGGATTAAATATGTTCTATAGCCTACTCCCTCTTCCTTTTTCAGGCAGATCAATGGATGATATGTAAAAGGCTTTTAATTTTTCTTATTTGTGAAATTATTTTGTGAAAGTATTTAAATGAAATGAAAGCACTATTAACAGATTGTCTTCTATATTCAGGCTTTTATTTTATTTTTATTTTTTTACCGGATGTGACTGTGGTGGCTTGTCGCTGTCTTTACTAGGCACACTGCCCTCCGGTGGCCGCAGGGTGTAACTGCACCTGCGTTAACAGTTTACCGTTTGAAAGTATTAACGTTCTAGTGCAGTATAATCTGTGTATAAAACGCCAACGGGACAGCTCAACGTTTCTTCTGATGAACAAGTTTCTTTATATTACGAGGAGGAAGGTTAGATAGGCTACTTAGTATTTTAGTCTGTTGTTGTTTTCATTGCTTTGTATTTACAGGCTCCCTCTGTAAAATGCATTATAATTATTTAACATTATTTTGGTTTTATGCATATATAGTGGTTTTAAGCATAGATATAATATACATGTATACGTAGGCCTATATATGTCTATGGGTTTTAAGACGTAATGGTCTACGTGTCGTACGCTAGCACGTTGTCATAGATATAAATACGGAAGTAGCCGTTGAAGCTAACGCCCATCCGGCTGATAAAACTTTCCGTTATTTCACATATTTAAGATGTTTATGGTTTCGTGGATGATGAGCGGCGACATAAGCCGGTTCGCTGGGTTAGTAATCTGTTCTGATAGTTAACTAACCGATAAATAACAGTTACAGAGCTAAAAGTAGAGCTAACGGTTAGCTAGCTAGCTAGCTGCTTAGCTTCAGTGTTTACATGAGATTACCATGGAGATAAGTTTGCCGTCGTCACAAGGTTACTCTATGTCATTTAAAAGGTTATTTTAGGTCAGTTAAAAGGTTACTAGAGGTTATTTTATTACAGGCTGTAGACGGTTAATAACTGAGCACAAAGACAGAATATGACGTGATGATTTATCGGTGTTTCTGTGTAGTTAACTGGCTGGTACACGGCTATTGAAATGAGTTAATAATTAGTGAACTAAGTTAGTATTGAGTAGTCTTGTTCCTCAAAGGGTCATAAAGGGAAGCAGGGTTAGGAGTTACGTCATATAGTTATAGCGGTTAGTCTAAACCTAAGCAGTAAACAGGCCTGACGTCACGTAGACGTTTAGGGTAATGAAAAAGTAAACGGTGAGGTATTGGTGAAGTGCGCTTTACACACACACACACACACACACACACACACACACACACACACACACACACACACACACACACACACACACACACACACACACACACACACACACACACACACACACACACACACACACACACACACAGGTACACACACACAGGTACACACACACACACACACAGGTACACACACACAATATTCAAACCTGTCAAACAGGTCTAACTGACTTGTTCATATCTGAAGGTGCTTCCTGACACACACACACACACACACACACAGCCTGTTTGATGGTTTAATGTTTGTTATTATTCAGTTGCGACACACACACACACACTCACACAAACACACACACACACGCACAGTTAGGGATTAAAATGTGGAAACACATCTTGGCTTTTTCATTATAAGGAGAAGTGAACCATTTTCTAAGAATATTTTCAAATTTCCAATTTTCACCCGACACACACAAAAGCACACACACACATACACACACACTTACACAAAAGCACACACACACATACACTTACACACACACACACACACACACACACACTCTTACACACACACACACACACACCTTTCTCACGCGGAATAGGCAGAAGTAAAATAAGCAGATAAAAGTATGATAGTAAAAGGGTAAAAGACGCCCAGTTGAACAGCAGCGTCTAGATAAAGTGTTGAATAATGTTGAACTAGTTTTAATAACGTGTTGTCGTGTGTTTCAGCTTGGAAAAGATTCTGCTGTTGATCGTTCTCATAACCAGAGTGGACATAGGTGAGTGGGACTAAAGTCTATCAAACTTACATGACAATATCTTTAATGTGGATTGATAAATATGTCTATAACTCTTTTCAGATGCTTTACTATGAAACTAACTCCACACATTACATAGATAGATAGATAGATAGATAGATAGATAGATAGATAGATAGATAGATAGATAGATAGATGGATGGATGGATGGATGGATGGATGGACAGACGGACGGACGGACGGACAGACAGACAGACAGACAGACAGACAGACAGATAGATAGAAGGGTTTGGTGGATTTGGGTTTACAGTATCAGGGACTTAAATGATCAGATTGAACATTTTAAACTGACATGAACTCTTTGTGTTTGTGTCAGTGGCGTCGCAGAGTAAAGTGAAATCTTTTACTGGAGAAAACGTCCTCCTTCCCTGTGTTTATACCGACGACTTACAGGTAAGAATGCCACACACACACACACACACACACACACACACAGGACGTTAACATACAAGTTTATTAAACCTGCAGTGTGTAGAATTTTGGGTTTTATTTCCTAGCAGATTTTGTAGAAAGCAATTATAATATCCATAAGTACATTTAATTTAGTGCATAATAGCTGATTTTTTTTTTTTTTTTAATTATTTATTTTTTCCTTAGAAAGGGTCTCATATATGTCCATATTTCTGCATATTTTGGACCAAGGCCTAGTGCCGCCATCTTGAAAGTGTCATAGTTGGAATGTCATCAGGTGCATTGTTTAAAATTTAGAATTGTTCTTGTCCTTGAAGGCCACTGTAGCTTCTGTTATTATTCTAAAGGGGTGGGGTTACCCAGGGAGCGTTGCATTCTAGAACTTTGTAGGACTTTCTTGATGATGTCATATTACACACTGCACCTTTAATGTTCAAAATATTCCTGCATCATAACTTTGACTAGAAGAGAAATGTTTCAAAATAAAAAGATTGTGTTCAACCGGGGGACAATAAATAGTTGTTTTTTACTTATTATTTCAAAATAAGGCTCCGGCCTTCATTGCAGTGGTCGCGGGTTCGAATCCGACCCGTGGACCTTTACTGCAGGTCATCCCCTTCTCTCTCTGTCTCTCCCCCCATTTCAACTCTGCTTTTCTCCACACCATCAAAATGCCAAAAAATTATAAAAAAAAAAAGATTATCATACCGGCCCTTCCCTAAGATAGATTGATTGATGATTGTCACATTCTCATTTCCAGAGTCCAGTGTCTGTGTTCTGGAGGGATAAAGATGATAACCATGTATTGGACATAAAGAAAGGCCAGCCCGACCTTTCCAACATGGCGGATCAGTTCAGAGGCCGCGTGAAGAGTTTTCCTGAGCTTTACGTCAAAGGGAATTTCTCCATCGTGATAAACGGAGTGACAGTGAAAGACAGCGGACCATACGAGTGTCACGTCCTCTCCGTAAACTATCTGCAAACCGTGACGCTCTCGGTGACAGGTCAGTGCTGCTCTCTCATTGGTGGAGAGAGGGAAAGGGGAGGGGCTTGAGAATACAGCAGGTAGAGTTCATGTAAGGGATAATGAATAGTGGACCATAGCAACTAAATGGTAACTATGTACCACTCACACAGGCACACACACATACGCTGTGTCTCAATTCAGGGGCCGCATCCTTCTAAAGGCCTTTGCACACCGGGCGCGACGCGAATAAACGCAACATAAAAGCGAATGTTTTGAAATGTGAATTTTGTCGCGTCCCACTTTAGAAGCGACGTCCCAGAAAAATCGAACTCAGTTCGAAAAAATAAAAAATGCAAATTTGCGATGCGGAATGACAGCGCTGGTGTGGAAGCTTGTATTGACTCTGTATACGTTCGTTAATTAACGGATTAATCGCACGAATAAAACGCGCCCGGTGTGCAAAGGCCTTAAGGACGCGGTCTATGAAGGCTATAGCCCGTGAAGGCCGAACCGAAGGCCGAACGAGCCTTGTTAAACGAGACAGTCTCCGCAGGTCTCCGTTTACGAGCATTTCCGGTTTGCGTAACAAGCCGTTACCTTGAGTGACGACTCGCCGCTCCTGTGCTGCCTAGCAACCCTGATAGCTGCCAACGGAAACAGCCCTGTCAACGGAGGAAAAAAGAAAAAGAAGTTGCCTACCAGACGAAAAGAAAAAAAAAGTACAAGAAAAAAAGAAAGGAAGATAAAAGTTAAGAAGATGGAGCAACACGTTGCTGTTTTGTTATTTCTTATTGTATTGTATGCCATCTCTGAAAAAAACGCAATGAATCATGGGATATGTTGGGCTGTGAAGGATACATCTGATGCAGCCTTCAAAACCGTGAAACGAAGGCTGCATTTCACGGCTGCATATGAGGAGCCTTGCAAATGGGACAGCCTTTGCGCGCCGCTATGACGCAATCGGTCTTCAAATGCAGCCTACGTAGGCTGCAACCCCTGAATTGAGACACAGCACCAGAGAGAGAGAGAGACACACACGCACACACGCACACACGCACACACACACAACACACACACACACACACACACACACACACACACACACACACACACACACACACACACACACACACACACACACACACACACACACACACACACACACACACACACACACACACACACACACACACACACACACACACTGTCCTCATACATTCAAAGTCATGTTAAAAAGTCTCCCATAGTGTAGAAGGAGTCAGGAGGCCTTTGGAACTGTTAGTAGACGTCTGTCAGAGGGTTGATATGACAGGCAGTCATCCATCAGTGTGTCTGTACTGTAGGTCCATCCTGAGAAATACACAGAGAGTTTTGTGCAGCTGATCAACTTTGTGTCAACTCGTTTGGTGATGGCTTTAATGTAACGTTTCATTTATATGAAGAAGTTACGCACTGTAGCTTTTAATCTGCATTAACCGAGTGTATTGACGTGGTTGTGTCTCTTCTCCTTGTTCCAGAGCGCGTGTTTAAAGACTCAGAGGCACCGCTCCTTCTTTCACCAGCAGGCGGCGCTGCAGACACACACAGCTCCCTCTGCGCCACACTGCTCTGGCTGCTCTGGGCCGTCCTTTAGGCAACGCACGAGTATCTATATCACACAACTCACACACAAGGCCTTTCAAAGTGCGTTACAGGGTCATAACATACATCAGAACATAGAAATACATCAATATTTAGAATAACACACACGCTGCCTAGCAACACATTCCAAAGCTCCAACAACATGTACACATCTAGTCATCAGATGGAACTCCTAAACTATGTTACATAAGTTATTATATTGTTTTTATGATAAATTATTATTTATTCCTGACTGAAACAAACTTCCTAAGAAATACCCAAGAAATTAAGATTTTTTATTTTTATTTTTTATTATTATTTATAAAAAAACGTTAACAGTGTTATTATTTATTAAAACATTTCAATTATACAGGAAGCAGATTGAGGAAAAACTGAAATATTCTTCTAAAGATATTTTTTGTCATTTTATGCTTATGTATGTAGACAGATGAATCATAAGCCGAGACATGCGGGCATGGCAAATAACGTTTACCATAATTAAATCCTGTTGGAGCTACTAACCAAACGAGTTAAGATAATCCTCAAATACTCACCAGTGTCATAAATAAAATCGGAATAACATGATAAATGGGATGAAATATAACTGATATTATATTATAATCGATTCTTTGGAGGAGAAGTTGAAACCTGGAACGCTGCACCTTAAGAGCTTTTTCTACTTTTAGTAAAATCAGTTTTGACTCAAAGAATGAACGAAACAGGAAGGAAACATAATAAGCTTTAGCTTCAGTTTACATCATTATCAGTAGCTGCTCTGTGTTTAACACATTTCACTATGTTACATTCTGCAGCACACTAGCACCTTTATAACAGCGCTGCTCATCTGTATTTATTTATCTATGTTGTATCTGATATTTTTACATCTAGAAGACGTTTTATACTCTGTGATACGGTGGCCCAGACAGGTCAAACTTGCAGTGCTTTAAGCGCTCTGGGCCTCCGTTGTTGAAAGTTAATGTTTGTCTTGAGTTTCATGTTGTTTTGGGTCTGAAATATATGTATCTGATATTTATACTTCTAGAAGTTCTAACAAGCCTTTCTTTGCTCGTTAGACGTTGGCTCATGAAGATCTTTTGTTAGTGTGTCTTTTGCCTGAAGTGTTTTGAGCTCTATGGCCTCGTACTTAAAGGAGTTTTTGTTTTTAACTCGTCAAGTAATCTTGCTTTACCACTTAAGGATCAATAACTCATAAGTAGAGTTAAGTTTAGTTTATTGCTGTCTGCCTGTCTGCCTTATGACCTAGCCAAGATGAAGAAGTTTGTGTTTTAATAACGTTTTGCTGAAGAGTTAATGATGGAAGTTCACAGCTGGCAATATCTGAACAGATTATCTGCAGTCTGCCTCTGTTAAGTTTGTTCTTGAACTGAATAATTCTAATTAATCTTCTTTCTTTCATATGTTACTCTGTGCTGTGGCCCATGTGCTCTATATAGAGAGTATATACTCTGTGTGAAGATGTTTAGGCTCTGAAATAAAAAAGTGAAATTCAACTAAATGTTTTGAGTTTTTCCTGCAGTGACGACTTTGTGCCACAAGGTGGAGCCAGATCCTCATGTTGGTGCTAATACTGAAACTACTACTGTTATAAAAGAGATAGGCATGGTGGCAAGTTGTGTGTGTGTGGAGGTGGTGAGTGGTGAGTGAGTGAGTGTGGTGGTGTGAGTGTGTGAGTGTGAGTGTGAGTAGTGAGTGAGTGAGATGTGATGTGTGTGTGTGTGTGTGTGGTGTGTGTGAGGTGTGTTGTGTGTGTGTGTGTGGGAGGTGGGGGGCAGCTATGACCTAACATTTATCACTGTATTTCATGATTGGCTATGACAGTATTCTATCATAACATTAACATTTGTGTGTATCCTATCTACTGTGACCCTGGCATTTCTCTTTATGTAAATACATTTAATATGTTTATAATATAACCAGTAAACGGTCTGTATCCTTCCCAACAGAAGCATGCTAGAGTGACACACTGATATTAACAGTAAACAACACACTTCACTTGGAATGGTGCATGGGCCACAATGCCTGGAATTCACACTGGGCAAGGTTAGTCAATAAAACTGAATGTAATTTTTTTACCTTTGATTTATACTAGTATGAAAGAAGACATGTTATGGAAGAGAGAGAGAGAGAGAGAGAGAGTATGAAAGAAGACATGTTATGGGAAGAGAGGAGAGAGAGAGAGAGAGAGAGAAAGGGAGAGAGATAGAGTATGAAAGAAGACATGTTATGGAAGATAGAGAAGGAGAGAGAGAGAGTATGAAAGAAGACATGTTATGGAAGAAGAGAGAGAGAGAGAAGAGTATGAAAGAAGACATGGAAGATGAATAGATAAATCTGTCTTGTGAAGTGTTGCCACAGTTTCCTGCCTGGTGGAATAGACTCAAGGTGTTCGTGTCACATCCTGTTTGTCGAGCGTCTGGTGAATCTGTGGTTGAGCTCGAGACGCCAGAGACAGAATAAGGAAGTGTGAAGCACACTGACAGACACTGGCACATACAGATCAGAGCAGAGCAGAGTAGACCAGAGCTGAGCTGCCTTACTCTTCAGGTTAAGGTCTGAGAATGGATCTGATCTGGTTCATCCTGTCGCTGTGTGTGGGGTTTGTTAAGGCCCAGAGTCTCACAGAGGTCAAAGTGGGACTGGGTCAGAACGCCACTTTAATCTGCCCTTTGGACCCAACGAGGACAGGCATCTTCTGGCTTATGGAGATTCACAGCC
>CM047528.1:13500510-13505510 GCA_026122265.1 Ammodytes dubius
CATGTTCACAGGTAAACTCTTGTTGCAGGTTTGATTCTCACGTCTTTGCGTCTGAAGAGGAAACTGACGAGACAGAACGGAGCGCCGAGCGGTGAGGACGCGGAGACACTGGAGACGCCACAGGTACACACACACACACACACACACACACACACACACGCACACACACACTCACAGGCACAGGTACACTGAGGCCTCACACACACACAGGTAGACTGAGGCCTCACACGCACGCACGCATGCACGCACGCACGCACGCACGCACGCACGCACGCACGCACGCACGCACAGGTAGTCTGACACACACACGCATGCACGCACGCACGCACGCACGCACACACGCACAGGTAGTCTGACACACACACGCATGCACGCACGCACGCACGCACGCACGCACGCACGCACGCACGCACAGATAAACTGAGGCCTCACACGCACGCACGCACACACACAAACACACACACACACACACACACACACACACACACACACACGTAAACTGGGGCCTCCTTACTGTGATAATGTGAACTGTTACCTAAAAAGCTGCTCAACCTTTTGCTGTTGTTGGTGTTTGTCCCGTTTCAGTACGAGGAGATCCATGTCCCTCCCTCCAGACGGCCGCCCTCTCAGCCGCCCCGCCCCACCACGCCCTCTGCCCCGCTGGACTGTGTCTACTACAAGGCCCAGATGCCCCGCCCCTCCACACCTCCACGCTGAGACTGAGACACACTGGGACACACTGGGACACACTGGGACAGACTGAGACAAGCTAACTATCAGGAGAC
This sequence comes from Ammodytes dubius, assembly GCA_026122265.1. Classification (NCBI taxonomy): domain Eukaryota; kingdom Metazoa; phylum Chordata; class Actinopteri; order Uranoscopiformes; family Ammodytidae; genus Ammodytes; species Ammodytes dubius. Next base: position 13,501,296 of record CM047528.1, read on the forward strand.
ATTTAGGGTTCAGTGTCTCTTTGCCAGGGACACTTGGACATGTGGCGGGGAGACGGGGGATCCAACCACCGACCCTGTAACCCAGTGGACGACCGCCCTACACACTTCACCACAGACGCCCTGTAAAGGGTTAGGGCTTCCCTGACCAGCGCTGTTAGGATTAGCTACTGTGATGTCAAAACAGAAACACTCAGATCTGAAGTTAAAGACCTACTTCACAGGTGGAAATATGAAGGTGTATTGAACTCTGAGATCCTATGTAGTATAAATGTGCAAACATTTTAGAAATCGGTTCATCCTAGCCTGAGAAAAGGCAGAAAGAGTGTTTTATGGTCTCACTGTCTAACCCTACATTTTGCCATGAGTGACATCACATATGGTAAAATGTAGGGTTAGGATTAACAGGACAGCTGGGCCAAGGGAAGACTGAGGGAAGACTGAGGGAAGAAAAACCTCATTCATTATATTATAATAGTGATTTTATAATGATAGAACGCCGGTTCTGTATGGGTGAAGTATTCCTTTAAGACTAACACACTCCCTGGACACCCGGACGGTTAGTGTCCGCGGGTCACAAAACCTGGTCAGGACCGCGGCTAAGCTGGAGCTGGAGTTCATGGAAATAATGTGAATGTAAAAAATATTTTATTTATAATAAAGTTTGTGTTGATATTAGTCTCTCTGTTATAAACTTCTGTTAGGTGATAAATTCTCCAAATTATTAAATGTTGATTCGTTTAAACCAAAATCAGAATAATAAGTCATTGTTCCTCCAAACCACTGTGGAAGTCTGTCGTCCAACTGAAACGAATAAGTTGAGCTCCAGAAAACATTTTATTGAGCTGTCGACGTTGGTTTCTTAGACGCACGACCTCCATCTTTATTTGAAAAGAACCTTCCTCCTCAAACAGGTTACCACAGAAACACACACACACACACACAGGCACCGAAACTATGACAACTTGTGTCTAGGTCTGCTCAGACTTTATTTTTTTTTAAGATTATTTTTTGGCATTTTCAAGCTTCATTAGACAGTACAGAGTTGAAATGGGGAGACAGAGAGAGAGAGAGAGAGAGAGAGAGAGAGAGAGAGAGAGAGAGAGAGAGGGGGGATGACCTGCAGTAAAGGTCCACGGGCCGGATTTGAACCCGCGACCACTGCAACAAAGGCCGGAGCCGATATGGTACGCGCTCTATCCACTACACCACCGGAGCGCCCGTTTGGCTCGGCCATTTATCACTTTGTGGGACAGTCACAGCGTTCAGAACTTAACTGTTTATTTTTTATATTTTGTCACTAATACTCAAGAGACAGAATACCTGCCGTGGATCAGTTGAAGCTTCCTGTAAATCTGCGGGTGAGAAGATTCACGTCCGGTTGTTTAGTGTTTAGTGACTTTGTGGTTCAGCTCATGAAAACAACAATCGACCACTTTACTGAGAGGAAGTGAAGAGGAGAGAGACTACTGTAGAGCCACTTCAGAGCAGCGCTGCGTTTCAACACTGAGGTCTGAGAATGGATCTGATCTGGTTCATCCTGCCGCTGTGTGTGGGGTTTGTTAAGGCCCAGAATCTCACAGAGGTCAAAGTGGGACTGGGTCAGAACGCCACTTTATTCTGCCATTTGGACCCAAACGAGACAGCCATCTTCTGGCTCATGGAGATTCACAGCCAGATCAGAGTGACAGTTGCAATGGCTTTTGACTACGAGGAAAGCCTTCACTACCTCGATACGACCAAATACAAGTCCACAGGAGACAAGCTGGTGGTGACAAACATCTCAACAGAAGATTTCAGACTTTATTTCTGTGCCAGGAGGCAGCGTGGCAGCTTTATAGATGTGAAAACCTTCCTGCTGGCCTCAGGTAAGAACTATACTGTCTATTTACTAATGATCCTTCTCTGCTTTTATGATGCTGCAAACTTCAGGATTCACAATGTAAAAAATCGGATTAAAAATTCATTCTGGGGGGGCGCCCTTAGGTCAGTTGGTAGGGCGCCCCCCCCCCCCCCATGGGCCGGGCCAGGCCCAGCAGCGGACCTGAGTTCATAAAAATGCCAAAAAAAATATCTTAAAAAAATCATCCTGGGAGTGTTAGTTTAAAGGGGAGTTTTTGAATTGACGAAATTGCAAAAGTAGATAATGTATATATTAAAATGTCCCCCTCCCCTTTCTCCCTCTCTCTCCCTAAAGTCTAATGCATCCAAACTATTCTGTTACTTTAACCGCCATTGGCCAAAACATTTTCTGCTTCACGGAAATCTGTGGGTGAGAAGTGTCATGTCCGTTTGTTGAGCGTCTCTGGTTTAGCATTCAGAGCTAAATAAACCTCAGACGAACTAGTCCAAACTAACTGGTCTGTCTGTCTGTCTGTCTGTCTGTCTGTCTGTCTGTCTGTCTGTGTGTTTATCATTTTGTCTCTTCTCTCTTTCCAGATATTGCCAACCAATCAGAATCCTCCGTCCCCGCAGAGTTGTGATGTCACCTGTACATCTTACTGGCCCTGATCACTCTCCTCATCTCAGTGTTCATCGGTGAGTCTGGTGCGTGCGTGCGTGCGTGTGTGTGTGTTAGGGGTAAGACATGACATCATAGTCAGTGGTCCACACATTGGAGAGTGAGAACGTGACGTCACCTGATTCTCTGTCGGCAGGTTTTGGTCTGACGTGTCTGTGTAACGCTGCAGCTTCCAACTCAGAGAAACTAGAGACATCTCAGGTACACACACACACCACACCACACACACCACACACACACACACACAACACACACACACACCACACACACACACACACACACACACACACACACACACACACACACACACACACACACACACACACACACACACACACACACACACAGAGGCACACACACGTTAACGGTCCTGTTCTCTGTCCCAGTCCTCCTGCTGTGTGTACGAGGTGATGGAGCGACCAGCTGACTCCTCTGCCCTGTAGAGCACACAGGCCTGGACTCTGAGACCTGCAGACAGACAGGACAGACAGACAGAACAGACAGACCAGACAGACAGACAGACAGACAGACAGACAGAGACAGACAGACAGACAGACAGACAGACAGACAGACAGACCAGACAGACAGCAGACAGACAGACAGACAGACAGACAGAAGCAGAGACAGGCGGACGGACGGACGGACGGACGGACGGACGACGAGACGGGCGGGCAGACAGACAGACAGACAGACAGACAGACAGACAGACAGACACAGACAGATAGATAGATAGATAGATAGATAGATAGATAGATAGATAGATAGATAGATAGATAGATAGATAGATAGATAGATAGATAGATAGATAGATAGATAGATAGATGAAAATGTACATTCAGGTGTTTATTTGACTAAACCTTGTCTGTTTGCGTCTGTATATTTCTCCTATACAACCATCTTTAACGGACATTATCTCAACATTGTTTTCTTTACAATATACTTTCCATAATCATTCTCAGCACTATTCTGAAGGTTCTTACAGAAGGATTTGTTCATATGTTTTTCACTGTCTGATTTATGAGACATTTTCTTCTTAAAAACCTCAAGATGACGTCAGATCTGCATTTCGTTTCAGACTAAAATAATTCAGTTACTGTAGAAACCTCCTTAAATGTTCTGCTTAGTCTGCAAACCTGAACCTTCGTCTGCACATTTCAGAACTCATGAATATTTTCCTGGTTTTATGACTCGGCTGTTTTTCAACTGGTGAAGAATCGTCCTGACGACTTGTTATACTTTCACTCATTTCATTCTAACTCCAGCCATTCTCTTTTTTTTTTTTTTTTTTTTTTTTTTCAAGATATTTTTTTGGGTATTTTTATGCTTTATTGATAGTGTAGAGACAGAGGTGAAATGGGGCAGAGAGGGGAGTGACATGCAGAGAACGACCGCGGGCTGGAATCGAACCCGGGTCCGCTGCTGGCGAGGCCCATGGGGGGGGGACGCCTACCAACTGAGCTAAGGGCGCCCCCACTAATTTCATTTTAATTCCAGCCATTATACATCTCTGTGTAAATATAATTTTTCTCTTTATCAGTTGTTTGTATATTTGCATTGTATATTGTGTAGGCCTATGTGTTGTTGTTTTGCTTTGCATTTGTTTGACTCGACATCACTGTAATTAGGGTCACCTTTGACCTGAGTCCATAGACTGAGGTTAATAAAGTTCATTCTAGGGCGTCTGTGGTGAAGTGTGT
>CM047528.1:13515510-13520510 GCA_026122265.1 Ammodytes dubius
CACACACAACAGAGAGACAGAGACAACACACACACACACACACACACACACACACACACACAGACAAGAGACACAGAGAGACAGAGAGACAGAGAGACGGAGAGACAGAGAGACAGACACACACACACACACACACACACACACACACACACACAGACAGACAGAGAGACAGAGAGACAGAGCAGACAGACAGACACACACACACACACACACACACACACACACAACACACACACACACACACACACACACACACACACACACACACACACACACACACACACACACACACACAGAGCTGTCTAAATCATTTCATAATAGCCAATACGAGATGTTTCACAACGCCGTGTGACAGGAAATTCAATTAGGCTGTTATTTTTTCCCTTTAATATTGCTCTGGCTCACGCTCTCTCTCTCTCTCTCTCTCTCTCTCTCTCTCTCTCTCTCTCTCCACACACACCACACACACACACACACACACACACACACACACACGCTCTGCCCTCAGTACGTCATGCAGGAAGAATAATAAAATAAATAATAACTGAACGCTGCTTTTCTTTGTCTCGGTCGAAGGCAAAATGAAATCTCAGGCGTCACGTCAGAAAGAACGACCAAAATCATTTTCCCCGTTTGTCCTTGAAGGCAGAATTTAAACACGTGACATTCAGAGATTCTACTAAATCAATTCTGCAGAGACATTTAAAAATTGGGGTCAGTGATTCTGGAGAACGCTTGTTTGTCAAAATCAGTGAATATCTCCTCATGATCCGCTACCTGTCTGTACTGTGTGTGCGCTGAAAATGAAATCCCACTGTTTATAAACAGCCTAGGCTCTGTAAACTGGTAAAACATAGAGGCATCGTACTGCCTGTGCACTGTTAAAAAAAACTGTTTTGTGTAGCTTTTTAAGGATATTTTTTTTTGGCATTTTCAAGCTTTATTAGACAGTACAGAGTTGAAATGGGAGACAGAGAGAGAGAGGGAGAGAGAGAGAGGGAGAGAGAGACAGAGAGAGAGAGACAGAGACAGAGAGAGACAGAGAGAGAGAGGGGGGGATGACCTGCAGTAAAGGTCCAGGGGGTCAGATTTGAACCCGCGACCACTGCAACGAAGGCTGGAGCCAATATGGTACACGCTCTATCCACTACGCCACCGGAGCGCCCCGATACTTTTGCTTTTATGTTGAAAACGTTGCGTTGTAAACCGCTCTTTAAACAAAGCGTGTGTGTCTGTGCGTTGCAGGTGGATGCTTCACGTGCTACAGAATGAACCCGCTAGCTATGGACCGCGGCACGCTAACGGGGGAAAGCTACCGGCTCTACCCAGGCAGCCATCTTGTGCCGTCTCTCCCCATCGGCTTCAACCCGCTCCAGAAACAAGATGTCGCCCACAAACCGGCGGACGCATACGCTGGGCTTTACAAACCGCTGCTGGTGCCTGTGACAGGCTCTGACAGGCGGGATTTAGACCTGAACGGTTCTGGGAGCTTCCTGAGGCTGCCCTGGGTCGCGCCGTACTCTGACCCTGCCGTGTATCCTGCTGCATACAAGGCTTCGTTCCTGTCCCCCCCATCGCCCTACACCCAGCAGCACATGGCCTATCAGTCTCTGTTTGGGGCGGCCGGGGACGAAAGGCTGTTCTACTTCCCTCACTACGCTTCACTGGGCGTCCCCATCACGATTCCTACCACCCAGGTACGTCACAAACTATTATATCCTCCTTCAGTCCACAGTAAGACACGCACACTAGATATTCAGACTGTGTGAAACCTTAAGATGATAATACCACGGGCTCCGGTAACACGGTATAGGGTTACAGCTCGAAAAATGTCTTATTTTGAAATGTCTGGAGGGGGTGGGGGCTAATACTTTAGGACGGTATGACGGAAAAGAATATATATAAATTATTTTTTTAAAGATATTTTTTCGGCATTTTTATTTGGCTTTATTGATAGTGTAGAGACAGAGGTGAAATGGGGCAGAGAGGGGAGTGACATGCAGAGAACGACGCGGGCTGGAATCGAACCTGGTCGCTGCTGGCGAGGCCATGGGGGGGGGGGACGCCTACCAACTGAGCTAAGGGCGCCCGAGAAGAATAGTTGTTTTGAAACCTTATTTATACCTTGAAAGCGGTTTTCCGGCCCATGATGATCTGTGCTTTTGACGCGTAACATTTTGTTTGTGTGATTGTGAAAATGAGCTGTGGAAGAAAGTGCAAAGGAATTCCCCTTTCTTGGGATCAATACAGTTTTCTAAATCTAGTCTGAATTTTATCAACAGGAATCCCACACTGAGAAACAACATGGCGGCAGTTAGCACTATCCATCCATCTCTACCCACCAACGCTCTCGCTACCAGCAGCTCTACTGGCAGCCGTGACGTCTCCGCTACGGGACAACCACCAGCAGTCTCCGATCCCCCACCATCCATCCCCGCTCCAACACACCTTTACAGGGGCACTGAGCCATCCTCAACCTCCCGTCCCTTTAACATAGGCGGAAACACAACCAAAGAGGCCGTTTCAGATCGCTGTAGTGCAGAGAAGTCTACCTTACCTGCAAATACTTTAGCTGGACCTCAAAAGCCTGCCAAACACAGGAGGGAAAACACTTTTTTGGATGCATCTGCCAAAGACATTGAAGGATTCTCACATGGGCTCAAACTCAAAGCCTTGCCTAAGTCTGGGTTTGTATCAGCGCCTGGCTACGGGCTGACATCGGGTCAGGACTTGGACTTAAAGGAAAGTTTACCCAAAGATGTTACTGCCGCGTCAGATCGTCCGGATATGCTCAGCTCTGCGCCGTCCTCTTGGGTTGTTCCCGCTCTGTCTTCACAGAATATGAAAAGCAAGATGGTGGACAGTGTTCCCGATATTCCTGATGATTCCCAGCCCCACAGCTCCTCTGCGGTAGAAGTTTCCATCGATCCCGTCCGTGTGTCTGCGATAGAACGCTCCACGAAGCCTCGAGTCCCTCAGAAAGATCTGGAGAAGGTCCATCCAGACAGCGAAGCAGAATCTCCTGCTGCACCGGAGACACCGTCGCTGGTAGAAAGTGTGAATTCCTCCGCTCACATCTACGGCGACTCTTACCTCCCGCTCGGCTATGGCTACGCTAACCGCTACATCCCGTACTCGCTCGCCGACAGTTTGTCCTACCAGCGAACCGCCATCCCAAGCTTTCTCTGCAACAGCTTCTACCCACAATGCATTGCACCACCAACACACAGCCTTCCATACGCAGGACATCCAAACCGAGGAGAATTCGTAACGTATCCGAATTCTCGCGGGAATTCCTTCGAACAGGCACACGATCAACTTCAGGCAAAGAATCCGGCATCGCACGTGAATTCGGACGGCGATGAAAACAGTGACACAGAGACGGACAAGTTCACAAACCGTTCCATCACGGCTCCAGGGCCCGGCGGCCATCTTTCTGCTTCTAGAGACGATGTCGTTTGTATCGACCTCTTGAGTGACGACACAGACAATGATTCATCCACCAACAGGCAGAGAGCCCCGCCCACAGCCAGAGATCATTCTTTGAGTCAAGGCAGCGCTGGCTGTGACGATATCAGGGACAGAGAGCCACAGCCTTCGAAAGCCTCGCCGCGTAGACAGACGCAAACCGCTCTGCCACACACTCCCCAAACACAACCTCCTAAACACACCTCCTCCTGTCCTTCTCCCGGTTCTAGTGAGATCTCAGAGCAAACCAGGGAAACAGAGTCAAATAGTTCATTGTCAGAGCAGCGCGCAGAAGAGAAAACAATGCGTTGTGCACGGACGTCTGCGCGACAGTTCTCCAGAAAACGTAAAACCGAATCTGTTGGGAACTTGGGAAGCGGGTTCAGTAGTTGTGTGGATAATGGTCAGCGCTGTAGTAAGGAAACTAAGTCAGGGGAACCAGCCAATACCCTTAATCCTGAGCAAACCCATACTAGGAACAACACCTCAATGGGACCTTCTAGCAAAGACAGTCTTTCTACTGGCGGTAACAATTCTAGCAACATAATGGGAGCAGTGTGTTTAATAACCAGTCCAGGTAAGGGAGGAACCGGCTTTTCAGATTGTCCCGTTTCCAGCAGTAAGGGATGTTTAGAAGTCCTTAGCTTTAACCCGACAAGTTCCGCCTGCATCAGTCCAGAGGTGAACAGACATTTCGTGGGTCCGTGTTGCAGAAATCGATCTCTGAAATCTCCAACCTTCACCAGCTCAACTCACGTAAACACTGACTGCGTGGCTCCATTAGGCAGTAAGAGCATTAACCCAAGATCCACGAATTCTGAGAATCAAAAAGCCATTTGCCCGATTAGCAAAGACAACAACCCCACTTCGGCCCCGGTACCTGGAAAGCACTGTTTACCTTTTCCTAACAGTGTCAAAACCTTCTGTAAAAGTCAGACTCTTGGAAACAACAACAGCGGCTGTGTGATTAACCGAACACCGGTCCCCTCACAACATGGAAACTTTTCCCCTCTCCGCGAAGCCAGTCGTCAACTTTCTCCTGGAAATCCAACCGATGCTTTTAACTTGAAGCTGAAAGGTCCGGCTATACAATCGGCTGTAAACAAAGACCAACAGAGTAAAAATCTTCCTTTCAACGCAACGGTTAACAGCTGTGGAAATGTTAACGAAGACATTACGGAGAGCTTAGATTCCCGGGCAGGAAACAGTGACTGCTGTAGAAAGAACCAGGGCTTCACAAAACACAACGCAAGCTCACGTGGAAACAGAGTCGGACATTTTAAATGTCTGTCCAAGGAGCTTCATCAAGCGGACAGAAGTAAATTTAGCACCGAGAGCCAACGTATAGAGACTTTTCACCAGAGCAGCTTCCGCACACACACACTGCAGAGAGACAGACAGGAGACAGACAGACAGCAGGCAGACAGACAGCAGAAAGACAGACAGGAGAGGGTGAGACAGGAAAGGGTAAGACAGGAGAAAGACAGACAAGAGAGAGACAGACAGGAGAAAGACAGACAGGAGAGAGAGAG
>CM047528.1:13535510-13540510 GCA_026122265.1 Ammodytes dubius
TTTCTCGATTCATTGATTATTAATCGGATTAAAGAAACCAGAAAATATTCACATTTGAGAAGCAAACAGAGGATTTGGAATTATTTTATAAAAAAAATTACTCAAAACGATTAATCGATTATCAATATAGTTGGCGATTAATTTAATAATCGATTAATAATTAATTATTCAATTAATCCTTGCAGCTCCAGTGTGTGTGTGTGTGTGTGTGTGTGTGTGTGTGTGTGTGTGTGTGTGTGTGCCTCTCTCTAACTCTCCGTCTCGTCACAGACTATCTCTCCGACCTGGAAGGAAGGTCTGAGAAAGATCCGGGAATCTGCTGGGAGTTCTACAGCAGCTCAGTGTTCGGTGAGACAGACAGACAGACAGACAGACAGACAGACAGACAGACAGACAGACAGACAGACAGACACGCAGACAGATAAACAGACAGACAGACACTCAGGTTGCGTTCCAAATCGCATACTTTCTACTATATAGTATGTAGAAAAAAGATTTAGGATGTCCCGATTCTTGTGGCCAGATTTAGGATGGTTAGAAGTACCCGGATGTCCTACTTCATGTGGCCAAGATTGTTAGTGTTGAAAACTGCATCCTATTTGGGCGATTCTGACCCACAATCCAGTGTGCACGTGAAGTGACGTAACATCGACGAAGCTTCCATATGAAAACAAACGGGGATGCGACGGATATAAAAGCAAGAGGCAAGATCAAGGCGCAATGTTATGATGAAATAAGAGAGAAAAGTATGTCCCAATAGTATGCCTACTGCATCCTAACTAGATTATTTTTATCGTTGGATGTAGTATGTAGAATAGAAAAAAGAAAGAGTATGCGATTCGGAACGCAACCTCAGACAGACAGACAGACAGACAGACAGACAGACAGACAGACGGAGAGAGAGAGAGAGACACACACACACACAGAGGCACGCACACACATCTTTAATATACACTTTTCATTTTGTGAATCGCTCTGACACTAATGCAGAATTTGTGATATTAATCATCGTGTGTGTGTGTTTGTGTGTGTGCAGAGCACTGCAGTGACGAAGGCCTTCACAACATCCTGCGTGACGCTCCCGGCCCGGAGGAGGAAGAGGAAGATGAAGATGATAAAGACGTTTTTCAGTTTGAGCTTTCAGACCGACCGCTGCTGCCATGCTACAACATACAAGTCCCCCTGGACCGGTGAGACACACACACACACACACACTCACAACACACACACACACACACTCACACACACACACACACACACACACACACACACACACACACACACACACACACACACACACACACAGGCAGAAAGACAGACAGACACACACACACGATCACACACACACACACTTTCATTTCATAATCACACTTTTTTTGTCTCTTTCTCACTCACACATTATTCCTAAGTGTTTTTCACACACACACACACACACACACACACACACACACACACACACACACACACACACACACACACACACACACACACACACACACACACACACACACACACACACACACACAATCAAACACAGAGGGACCAAAACACACACACACACTACCAGACACACACACACACACACACGCTCTGACACACACACACACACACACACACTCTGACACACACACACACACACACATACACACACACACACACACACGTTCTAATTAAGGTGATGGAAGCGGCTTAGATAAGAATGAAAGGTGGATAGAGTGAGCGAGAGAGAGAGCGAGAGAGAAGAGAGAGAGAGAGATAAAGGCAGGACGGACGGAGAGGTCGTTAACGCGGATTGCATCGCCGTGGCGACGCGGCTAATTGGCTTCTACCTCTCTTTCTGTCTTTCTTTCTTTCTCTTCTCTCTTTCTTTCTCTTCTCTCTCTCCGTCTCGTTCGTCTGTTGAATTAAAGGTGTAGTCAGTGATTCTGGAGAACGCTTGTTGTCAAAATCACTTTCTGTCAAAATCAGTGAATATCTCCTCATGATCCACTACCTGTCTGTACTGTGTGTGCGCTGGAAAAAAATCCAGTGTTAAAACCCAGCCTAGGCTCTGTAAACGGGCATGTTGGTAGCTACGGTGGACCCTTTGCCAGTTTACAGAGCCTGCCGTATATTAACACTGGATTATTTACTTGTCTTTATATCTGTCTTATTGTGTGTGTGTGTGTGTGTGTGTGTGTGTGTCTGCCTGTCCCTCTCTCTGCCTGTCTGCCTGTCTGCCTGCCTATCTGTCTGTCTGCCTGCCTGCCTGCCTGCCTGCCTGCCTGTCTCTCTCTCTGCCTGTCTGTCTGTCTGTCTGTCTTTACAGAGCCTAGACCTAATTATTAAACATCTTGTCATCATGTCTTTCTGCAGCTGTAGGAACTGGCTGCTGCTCTGCGACGTGATTGGCCGATTGCGAATGACATCACGGTCTTTCCGGCGGCTCTTCCCTCAGCTGAACATCCGATCGGTTCCCCAGGGAGAGTTCTACCGCCAGGCCCGCCTCTCCCCGCTGCTCACCGGCCCAGACCAGAGCCTCATAGCTGGGTTCAGGACCAACGCCACTGACCCCCTGGAACTGGTGGGTTGAGTGGGGGGAGGGGTGTGTGTGGGGGGGGGGAGTGAGTGAGTGAGTGAGTGAGTGAATTTCTAGTGAACAATTGTGAATCGGCCTTAAAAGGGACTACAGATGCAAATTAGCTTAAAGCTATAATCTGGTATAGTGCATCAAATGGCAACATTTATGTTCTAACTGTACATTGTCCCTTTTAAATAAAGATTTTAAAATAAATAAAATAAAAGTCCTTTCCGGGGCGCCCTTAGCTCAGTTGGTAGGGCGTCCCCCCCCATGGGCCTCAGTCAGCAGCAGACCCGGGTTCGATTCCTGCCCGCGGTCGTTCTCTGCATGTCACTCCCCTCTCTGCCCCATTTCAACTCTGTCTCTACACTATCAATAAAGCATAAAAATGCCTTTTCATGTTAGTTGTTTATTTTATTTTGTCTTTTGTTTTTGTGTTCTTTAAAAAAAACAATCCAAAAATAAAGTTTTAATAAAAGTCCTTTTCCGTTGCAGGTGGAGCTGACTCCGGAGCTGTGTGGGATGTTGGGCTCGTCTGTGGAGTTAGTGGGCAGTCGATGGGACGCGCCAGAACATTCTCCTCCTCCCGTAAAGCCTCCGATCCTCCCGGTAAAACTACCGCAGAAAACCACCACCGAGGAAGAACGGGCTACAGCTAACCATGTGACGCTAACGCCCAAACAGAGCCACGGACCCACACACCGGGCATTTCCCCCTCCGGCTGATAGGACACAAAACAAAATGGATGCTAGTGTCTGGGGAGCGAAAAAGTTTGGTAATAAAACTCCGGAGGTTCTTGTTCCTGCGAAAGCTAATGTGACGGTCACAGCTAGCATGTGGAAAGCCCAGAAATCGCGCAGTCAGAACAAAGGGACGGTGAACGCTGCTGACCCAGACTATAAACCAGCCTACCACATGTTGGTTAAGCAAAAGCAGCAAAGACAGAATATGCTAAATGCTAATGTTACGAAACCAGACGCTAAAATGGACGTTAGCATGTGGGAAAAACGGCAGCAACAACAGACGCACGAAAATAAATCCGCCAGAATCCCTCGCGGTAAGACGATCGCAGCGGTTGGTGTTTGCACTGCGGACAGACAGAGACTACCAGGCAGAAGCGTTCTGAATTCTGACGCCAAAGAAACGGACGCCGCCCCTTTAAATCAACAGCAGACCGAGATTAAGAGCATAGCTAATCCAAACGCTACTGTGGAAGCTAACACGGGGAAACTACAAAACCAAGGGCTCGAGACTGGCTGTGTTTTTTCTGACTCAAATGCTACGTTGGGAGCTAATGTTAGCGAGCGCCAGACAGTGAATATAGGTGACGCCGCCCCTTTAAGACAGCAGCAAATCGGGATTAAAAGCAAAACAGTGAAGAGAGCCAGCGCAGCATCATCAGAAGGGGACGTGTATTTCCGTGACGGTCGAGGCGGAAAAACTACAAAGATGGCGGCGGACTGGCAGAGGAGTTTAGGCAACGTGAGAGTTCACATCAGAGACGTTGGACACAGTCACACAGAACGACAGACAGACAGACAGATGGACAGACAGACAGACAGACAGATGGACAGACAGACAGACAGACAGATGGACAGACAGACAGACAGACAGATGGACAGACAGACAGACAGACAGATGGACAGACAGACAGACAGACACATAGACGGACAGACAGACAGACGGAGAGAGAGAGACACGGGGAGTAAAGCCCGGGTCACAACCAGGTCAGGGCTGGACAGGGGGTCTGCGAAGATTAGGAAATGATGTGTGTGTGTTTTAGTGTGTGTCACACTAACACACTAAATTAGTTTTTCTTTTTTTTTAAGTGTCTACGAGGAACTTTTTAATATTTCTGAAACAGTCTCATTTTTCCTCTGATGATCATAAATTACATGTAACGGCAAACGAGACCATCAGTGGCAAAGAATGTTTTTTTTATGTAGTTTTTCTTAATGCCTTTGTCGTGGGTATAATATGCTCACCCAGGAACAACAGCTGGCGTGGTAAAAACACTACTGCTTTTGTCCAAAGGGGGGCGCTAGAATTAACACAAACTGAAAGTTCCTCGGAGCACCTTTAACTTCAAAACCAGGTCAGGACTGGAGAGGGACCTGCAGAGATTAGGAAAAGACGCTCCACACTAACACACACACGATGAATTGTTTTTATTATTATTTTTATTTGTTTGACTTGTAGAATAAGTTGATTGGATGAACGCGAAGACCTGTTGTGTTCACGAGGATTATAATCTCGGCCGAATACACAGAGGCCGGGAAATTAAAGCCCTCGAAGAAATAGCTTAACATTTTAAGGGTTATTTTTAGCGCATTGCCTCTCTCTCTGGCTCACTCTAAGGCGACTGAAACCTTCCCTTTAACTGTGCGTGCATTTTTAATTGCCTTAAAAACATATCTAAAAATCGATTCTAGAACAAACC
>CM047528.1:13545510-13548010 GCA_026122265.1 Ammodytes dubius
GGACCCTCCCCACTGTCTGTCTGTTAGTGGAAGGCAGCCCCTGATTGGTTCATGTAGTCATCAATCTAGCCTCCAGTCAGACCGGACCCTCCCCACTTTCTGTCTGTTAGTGGAAGGCAGCCCCTGATTGGTTCATGTAGTCATCAATCTAGCCTCCAGTCAGACCGGACCCTCCCCACTTTCTGTCTGTTAGTGGAAGGCAGCCCCTGATTGGTTCATGTAGTCATTAATCTAGCCTCCAGTCAGACCGGACCCTCCCCACTTTCTGTCTGTTAGTGGAAGGCAGCCCCTGATTGGTTCATGTAGTCATCAATCTAGCCTCCAGTCAGACCGGACCCTCCCTACTTTCTGTCAGTTAGTGGAAGGCAGCCCCTGATTGGTTCATGTAGTCATCAATCTAGCCTCCAGTCAGACCGGACCCTCCCTACTTTCTGTCAGTTAGTGGAAGGCAGCCCCTGATTGGTTCATGTAGTCGTCAATCTAGCCTCCAGTCAGACCGGAAAAACGTTCCTTCGTTTTTTAGCGAGACTGTTTCTTGTGCTTTTCGCCTTATCCCTAAAACCCAGGAAAGCGTCTTGCGCGTCCGTCAAAATGTGAAGAGACTGTCCCTACCAGTCCAGTTTATTCAGCGCGTTCCAAAGCGTAGAACAACGAGGCAGCAGCAAAACCTTCTGTGCTCGGAGCAGTTTTCTTTGTGTGAGTTTTCCTATTTTATTTAACCTTTATTTATACAGGTAAATCCCATTGAGACCGGAGACTCTTTTGCAAGGGAGACCTGTTCCCATTCCCACGTTACCATTCACACACATTCATACACCGATAGCAGGCTAACTATTGACATTCACACAAGATAAGGTGGGTGAAGTGTCTTGCCCAAGGACACAACAACTATGACACAGGTGGCAGGGCGGGGATCGAACCTCCAACCTTTTGATCATCGGCCGACCCGCTCTACCACCTGAGACACAGTCGTCCTTATCAGTTCATCCATCAACACTGCTGCAGTGAAGGAGAAAAGATGCCGTTCATTCGACGTGCGTGCAGCCCTGAGCAGGACTAATGCGCTGCTGGACCTGATGGTATCCCCGGCCTGGTCCTCAGCGCCTGTGCAGCCGACTGAGGTCTGGACTGACACTTTCAGCCTCTTCACTAGCCCAACCAGTTGTCCCGGTTTGCTTCAAAACCTCCTGCATCATGCCGGGGGCCAAAACACTCCGCTGCAGCGAGCACGGAGGACGCCATCTCCCTCTCTCTCTCTCTGTCTCTCTCTCTCTCTCTCCGCCCTCTCCCACCTTGACAACAGCAACACCCATTATATATATTATATGTGAGAATGCTGTTCATTGACTTCAGCTCAGCATTTTTAACCTTTATTTCTACAGGTATATCCCATTGAGACCGAAGACTCTTTTGCAAGGGAGACCTGTTTTCCTTTCCCACATTACCATTCACACACACATTCATACACCGATAGCAGGCTAACTATCGACATTCACACGAGGCAAGGTGGGTGAAGTGTCTTGCCCAAGGACACAACAACCATGGCACATGGTGGCAGGGCGGGGATCGAACCGCCAACCCTTTGATCATCAGCCGACCCGCTCTACCACCTGAGACACAGTCGCCCACAAGCTTAACTGAGTAAAATCTCCCATTGGATCCACATCTCAGAGGATATCTCTTGGACCCTCAACAAGAACCTGACCGGAACGCACTGCAGAGGGCGGTGAAACCTGCCCAAAGCATCACCGGTTAAATGGACTCCACTTATAAAGCTCTTTTCCCTGGTTTTTCACAGACTCAAAGCGCTTTACATTGTTTTGTACACATTCACCCAATCACACACACATTCATACACTGATAGCAGCAGCTACCACGCAGGGTGCAAGCTAACTATCAGGAGCAATTCGGGGTTCAATGTCTTGCCCAAGGACACTTCGACATGTGTCGGGTATGCGGGGGATTGAACCTCTGACCCTGCACTCCAGAGGCGACCTTCCTGCCCACTTTGCCACTGCCGCCACCGGTTCCTCCCTCCCCTCCATCGAGGTCGTCCAGAGCAAGCCATGCCTCTCACCCCGACCACAGACAGTCCCCCTCCTCTCCTCCGGGAGGCGCTAAAGCCCCTATCTCACTGGGCTGCGACTGTTTGAGACACGTTGGAGACTGCATTCGCGAGGGAGTCTCTAAACTGTCTCCAAACGTTTGCGGAGGTCTCAAGAGTCGCAGAGCCGCGCAGTCCTGTCGCTTGAATTTTGAACGTGTTTAAAAAAAGTGTGCGACAAATCTAGTCTCAAAATAGTCACAGAGTGGTCGCAGGTGTCTCAAACGCGTCGCAAACCCTTCTCAATTTAGTCTCCGCGACTCAGAAAGTGTGAGAAGTGTCAGACAACTTTGCGAGGGTTTGGCGAAATATGAAACTAAATTGCGACTTATTTGAGACAACAATGAGACTGCCATTCCGTTCGTGCGACGCTCGCCAGACGTTCGTGAGACATAA
>CM047528.1:13555510-13560510 GCA_026122265.1 Ammodytes dubius
TCTCTCTCTCCCTCCCCCTGTCTCTCTCTCTCCCCCCCTGTCTCTCTCCCCCCCTGTCTCTCTCCCCCCCCCTGTCTCTCTCCCCCCTGTCTCTCTCTGCCTGTCTCTCTCTCCCCCCCTGTCTCTCTCTCCCCTGTCTCTCTCTCCCCCCCTGTCTGTCTCTCTCTCTGCCTGTCTGTCTCTCCCCCTGTCTCTCCCCCCTCCCCCTGTCTCTCTCTCTGCCTGTCTCTCTCTCCCCCTGTCTCTCTCTCTGCCTGTCTCTCTCTCTGTCTGTCTCAGGTGCGTAATGAGTTCTATAAGGACAGCCAGGGCGTTTTGCTGGTGTATGATGTCGGACTAAAGGAAAGCTTCGAGGCGCTGGACAGCTGGCTGGCCGAGATGAAACAGGAGATGGGATCCCAGGCCAACATGGAGAGCATTGTGTTCATCGTCTGCGCCAACAAGGTAACTACGCACTGTACCTTTACATCTATTGTGTATCTATCTTTAAAAAATAAAAATAAATAAAAAATTATTGGGTTTTTCATTTTTTGGAGCAACAAAAACACGGACACAGGGAACAGCTGTCTCCGGGTTTAAATAAAATCAAAATACATCATACCATTTCTGATTCTAAAGTGTCTTAAGCTGCAGTTCCTGAATTGACCACAAGAGGGCGCCATTTACACTGAAATGAAAGAAGTGACTTTTTAATTACCTGGACCATTGTGGAGGCCCTGTCCCATCTCTGTCCCTCAGAGAGACAACAAGAGCTACAGACAGACACACAGACAGACAGGCAGACAGGCACACAGACAGACAGGCAGACAGGCAGGCAGACAGGCAGACAGACACAGACACAGACACACACACACACACACACACTCGGAGGCACACACACGGCACCTTTACAGCTGTATTATATTATATTATATTATATTTTATTATATTATATTATATTATATTTATTATATTATATTATATTATATTATATTATATTATATTATATATTCCGTCCGTCCGTCCGTCGCACTTTTGGATTATTCCAGATTATGTTGTAATCCTCTTTAAATCCCCATCGCATTGAGATTTCAGTCAAAATACTGCAACAGTAAAAAAGTAAAAAGGCAATGAGGTCTTAAATAGCAAGCATTTACAGGGTGTGTCTGTGTGTGTCTCCCTCCCGCCCTCCCTGTCTGTCTCCTTCCCTCCCTCCCTCCCTCCCTCCCTCCCTCCCTCCCTCCCGCCCTCCCTGTCTGTCTCCCTCCCTCCCTCCCTCCCTCCCCTCCCTCCCTCCCTCCCTCCTCCCTCCCTCCCTCCCTCCCTCCCTCCCTCCCTCCCTCCCTCCCTCCTCCCTCCCTGTCTCCCTCCCTGTCTCCCTCCCTCCCTGTCTCCCTCCCTGTCTCCCAGTCTCTCCTCCCTCCCTCCCTCCCTCCCCTCCCTCCCTGCCTGTCTGTCTGTCTCCCTCCCTGTCTGTCTCCCTGCCTGTCTGTCTGTGTGTGTGTGATATTGGATTATATTATATTATATTATATTATATTATATTATATTATATTATATTATATTATATTATATTATATTATATTATATTATATTATATTGTATTGTATTGTATTGTATTGTATTGTATTGTATTATATTATATTATATTGTATTGTATTGTATTATATTATATTATATTATATTATATTATATTATATTATATATATTATATTGTACTGTATTGCAGGTTGACTTGACAAAGCGTCGCGTGGTGGATGAGGGCGAGGGCAGACTGTGGGCCGAGTCTCGAGGGTTTCACTACTTTGAGACGTCGGCTCAGAGCGGAGAGGGAATCAACGAGATGTTCCAGGTAACACACACACACACACACACACACACACACACACACGCACACACACACGCTCACATACACACGCTCACACACACACACACTGTTAACATACTTGATTGTGTTCACCCAGATTTTTTTTTCTTTTTTTCGTCTTTTACAAAAAACT
The DNA here is from genome assembly GCA_026122265.1 of Ammodytes dubius. Lineage (NCBI taxonomy): Eukaryota > Metazoa > Chordata > Actinopteri > Uranoscopiformes > Ammodytidae > Ammodytes > Ammodytes dubius. The sequence continues at coordinate 13,557,490 of CM047528.1, forward strand.
AAAATTTGAAGAAAAAAAAACATCAGTTACTTCACGTTGAAATGTTCTAACCCTATATCAGTTCAGGCAGCTGCTAACTCCCCACATTACACAGTCACACGGATTTAGTGTCTGCCTCCCTCTCTCCCTCCCTCCCTCCCTGTCTGTCTCCCTGTCTGTCTCCCTGTCTGTCTCCCTCCCTCCCTCCCTCTCTCCCTCCCTCCCTGTCTCCCTCCCTCTCTCCCTCCCTCCCTGCCTCCCTCCCTCCCTCCCTCTCTCCCTCCCTCCCTCCCTGTCTGCCTGTCTAACCCTTGTGTTTGTCTCCCCCAGTCTTTCTTCTCTTCCATCACGGACATGTGTGAGAACGGGGGGAAGCGCCCCGTGTCCGAGGTGAACGTTGGATTCAGCAAAGAACAAGCCGACACCATCCGACGCATTCGCAGCAGCAAAGACTCCTGGGACATGCTGGGGGTCAAACCTGGGGCTACAAGGTACAGACTGTCTGTCTGTCTGTCTGTCTGTCTGTCTGTCTGTCTGTCTGTCTGTCTGTCTGTCTGTCTGTCTGTCTGTCTGTCTGTCTGTCTGTCTGTCTGTCACAGTTTATTCTATGTACTTTTTATTTCACTTTTTTAAAAGTCTGTTTACAGTTTATTTTATTTTCTCTTTTGTTTGTGTATTCACTTTTCAGTTGTCTGTTTGTGTTTAAAAAAAAAGTATCAAAGTAAAAGTATTTTGTAAAAAACGAAGAAAAATTAATAAATTAAGTATTTTCTACCTGACTTCTGTTCCTGCCTGACTTTGGTTCCCCCCTGCTCTTGTTTCCAGGGAGGACAGGTAGAGAGACAGACACACAGACACAGAGCCAGAGACAGACAGAGACAGACAGACAGACAGGCAGAGTGTATATTGTCCTAGTGTGTGACTTTGGTTCCCCCCTGCTCTTGTTTCCAGGGAGGACAGGTAGAGAGACAGACACACAGACACAGAGCCAGAGACAGACAGAGACAGACAGACAGACAGGCAGAGTGTATATTGTCCTAGTGTGTGACTTTGGTTCCCCCCTGCTCTTGTTTCCAGGGAGGACAGGTAGAGAGACAGACACACAGACACAGAGCCAGAGACAGACAGAGACAGACAGAGACAGACAGACAGACAGGCAGAGTGTATATTGTCCTAGTGTGTGACTTTGGTTCCCCCCTGCTCTTGTTTCCAGGGAGGAGGTTAACAAGGCGTACAGGAAGTTGGCCGTGCTGCTTCACCCGGACAAGTGCGTCGCCCCCGGCAGCGAGGACGCGTTCAAGGCTGTGGTGAACGCGCGAACCTCACTGTTAAAGAACATCAAATAACACACACACACACACACACACACACACACACACACACACACACATGCACACACACACACACACACACACACACACACACACACACACACACACGCACACACATATATACACGCGCACACACAGACACATGCACACACACACACACACTGAGAATGGACTACAGAATTTCCCCCCCAAACACACACACACACACACACACACACAGAGACAGACACACACACACACACACACACACACACACACACACACACACACACACACACACACACACACACACACACACACACACACACACTGTTAATTTATTGGATTATTTATTTACTGTAAAGTGAACTCGTGCCATGTTTCTGTTTGCCAACGTTTGTGTTAAAGTTAATCTGTCGGTTCGGTGAATATCTCCTCATGATCCACTACCTGTACCTTCTAATGTGTCCAGTGGTAATACACAGCCTAGGCTCTGTAAACAGTGTTAATACACAGCCCAGGCTCTGTAAACAGTGTTAATACACAGCCCAGGCTCTGTAAACAGGGTTAATACACAGCCTAGGCTCTGTAAACCCAGGGTTAATACACAGCCTAGGCTCTGTAAACCCAGGGTTAATACACAGCCTAGGCTCTGTAAACAGGGTTAATACACAGCCTAGGCTCTGTAAACACTGTTAATACACAGCCTAGGCTCTGTAAACAGGGTTAATACACAGCCTAGGCTCTGTGAACAGGGTTAATACACAGCCTAGGCTCTGTAAACCCAGTGTTAATACACAGCCTAGGCTCTGTAAACCCAGTGTTAATACACAGCCTAGGCTCTGTAAACAGGGTTAATACACAGCCTAGGCTCTGTAAACCCAGTGTTAATACACAGCCTAGGCTCTGTAAACGGGCATGTTGCTAGCTACTGTGGGCCCCTTTTTATTACATACCAGTTCACAGGTACGGTTCAGGTTTGCATCTCATTGCATTTCCACTGTCTAACGTCGTGAAGGGTCCCAGAATAAGCAAACCGTACCTATGTCTGTCCCCCCCTTGGTTGTGGCACCAAGCCAAAGGGTCCCAAAATGGGGTGGAGTTACACAATACACACACACACACACACACACACACTGAGAATGGTGAGAATGGTGTGACACTGTTGATTGGTCGACAGAATTATTATTTCCATGTGAGAGATAAACCGTTGTGTGTAATCTACCCGGTAACAGTGAAGAGAGTTTGTGATTGGAGGAAAATGTCGGCGCACGAATCTGTCTACTGTCTGATGTTTCTCAGCGGCTACACTGTGTCACCATAGTTACCTACCTGCTATGATGTCATATGGGTCAGTATCGTTACAACCCAGTGTAATAACAGTTTGTGTATTTCACTTAAAGCTGGGGTATGTGATTTCTGATTGGTCAAAGTTAACATGAACTGTACACTTTGACCAATCAGAGCGAGGCTCCGATTCTCTGTTCTTATTGGCTGTTGGGACTGTCCATTCACTTTGGCACGACTTTGTTGGTGTGTAGAGCGTGTCAGGGAGGGACCAAAGAGAACAAGTGGAGCGGTTGAGGTATTTTGAATTCGAATCTCTATCCCAACTGCCATTTTCTCCCCAAATCCTCCACCCCAGCTTTAATTTGACTTTTATTCTGCAAAAATATCCACAATTAATTCATTTCTAAAGTTAACGTCTGTTTGCCAAATCCATATCTGAGGT
>CM047528.1:13563010-13573010 GCA_026122265.1 Ammodytes dubius
ATTTTCTAAGGTTTATTCTCATTCCTTAATAAACAAACTTTCATCACAGGGAAAATGTAGATCCCTGGAACACTGTTTGAAGTTAGAACGCTTCCTGAAAAGTTACGTTTCACTGTTGTTGTTTACAGCAGCAGGCCCACAGTTTGGTTTACCAACAAATTCTAGTCTTACGTTTGGTTCCAGGTTCCTCAAAATATATATATTTTTTTAATTCATGGTAATAGTTATTCAATACTAAGAATTACATGTAGAGAAAATATGTTTAGTAAACTAACTGCAGGCTCTGTGAATGTAAACAAACCCCGCTCCTCTGAAACTACACAGTGACCCTTTAAGTTGTTCGGTTAAGGACTTTGTACAACACTGAAGTCCCTCCTCTTTATCGTACAGTAAAGACACATGGGGCAGAGAGCAGCTGGCACACACAGGCAGTGACAGACACACAGACAGACACAGACAGACAGACCAGACAGACCGACACACACAGACAGACACAGGCAGAGACACACACAGACACAGGCAGAGACACAGACAGACACACACGAGGCAGTGACAGACAGACACTCACAGACCCACAGACACACAGGATGAAAGAAATAAACAACATGGAGTCCCAATCTGACCAACTCATATTCTTTGTCAACGGGAAAAAGGTAAGAAAAAAAATCTCATTATTTTATTCCTTTTTTTTTTCACAAAATATTCATTGACTTTTCCTCAAACACAGGGCGGTTTACAGAAGAGATCATGACATGTTTTAAAAGCTTAATTCTAATCAAATGATTTTAAATATAAGTAGTATTTTATCATGGTTGTAGATTGCTCATTTTAACCAGTAGCCTACTGCTTTGTTGGATAACGCTGCACCTTGTCCAATTTACAGCAACCTCCCCCCCCCCCTCCCCTGGTTCCAACGTTTGCTCTGGTAAATCTTAAAAACCCGTTAAAAACTTTCCTGCCCTTCATTGTTTTTTCCTGTTTTTCCCCTTTTTTTTTAAAACGTCTTTTTTTTTTTTTAAATGTTTTTTTTTTTTTTCCCTTTTTTAATTTGGTTTCTTTTCCCCCTTTTAAAGACTTTGACCCCCTTGGCAAGTGCAGAAAAAGCCGCCAAAAAAAAAATCCTTTTCACCCCTTGATTATAATTTTTCCTTTAAAAAATTTTGAAGGGGGAAAGGGAACAAAAGAAAAAAATTTTTTTTAAAAAAACCCGTAAAAACTTTCCTCAAATTTTTTTAACCCTTTTTAAAGGGCTTTCCCCAAAAAAAGGGAAAAAAGAAATTAAAAAGGGGGAAATGGGGGGGAAGGGGGAGGGAGGGGAGGGGGAAGGGGAAATGAGGGGGGGAGGGGGGTTTTGAAAAAAAAAGGAAAAAAGGGGAAAGGAGAGTAAAAGGGGGGGGGGGAAAAGAGAAAAGCAACCAAAATGACCCTTTGAACATCCCGAAATTTGAAAAAAACCCCAAAAAAACCCACACCCCCAAAACCCAACCCACAACCCACACACACACACACAAAAACCCCAACAACAAAACCACAACAACAACACACACAACACAACACACACACACACACACACACAAACACACACACACACCACAACAACACACACACACACACACACACACACACACACACAACACACACACCCCCACCACCACACACAACACCCAAAAAAACACCACCCCCACAAAAACCAATTCAACCAACAACCCTTTTTAACCCCAAAAAACCCCCTTTAAACCCGCCAAAAATGTTAACCCTAAAAACCCCTTTTCCTGTCCCAAGTGGAACGGACTAAAGTCAGAAAACAAAATGAAGAAAACGTTACGAAAACAAAAAGTCAAAAAGTAAAAAATTTCACTTTAAAAAAATTTGGTTCAAAAAACCCAAAAAAAACCCCAAAAAAAAAACCCCCAAACCCCCTCCCCCCCCCCAAAAAAACCCCCCCCCCCCCCCCCCCCCCCCCCCTCCCAAAATTTTTTTAAAATTTTCCTGTTTTTTTGGGTTTGTTTAAAAACCTGAGTCTGTTTTTGTTGGGGCTTATTGGGTTTTTGCCTTATTTTGCCACTTGTTTAAAAAAAAAAAAGGTTTCCCCTTTTCCCCTTTTCCCCGGGGGGGGCCTCTATTTGTGTTTTTGGGTGCAAAAAATTTTTGGGTTTTTTTGCAGTTTTTGAGAAAGAATTTAAATATAGTCTTTTTTAGTCAAAAAGGGGAAAAAAATTTTTTGGGAAACCCCTTTAAAAAGGTCCCATAAGCCAACCAATTTTAGCCGGGCCAACCCCCCCGGAAATGTATAGTTAAGTAATTTGGTTGAAAAATTTAGTTTTTTTGCCCCTTGAAGGCCAGTTTCTTTTTTTTTCTAAATTTTCCCCAGGGCCTACTATGACCTTTAACCACGATTTTGGGGTTAGGTTTTTGGGCAAAGGGAAAAGGGGAAATGGGGTAAAGGGGAACAAAATTTTCCCCCCTTTTATCCAAGGACCCCCCTTTTTTTAAAACCCAGGGTTAGTTCCCGGGGAAAAAAGTTTTTTTTGGGGGTTTTTTTTTGGGGGTTGTTTTTTTTGTTGTGTGTGGGGTTGTGTGTGTGGGGGGGTTTTGGGGTTGTGTTTGTGGTTAAGGGGAAAAAGGGGTTGGGGGGGTGGGGGCCCCTGCAGGCCCTCTCCAAAAAACCCCCAAAAGGTGTTTTTTCCCTGCGGGGGGTTTTTTTTTTTCGCACACCCCCCCCCCCCGGGGGGGGGGGGGTTTCCCTTCCTTCCGCGTCTTATTTTTGGTGGGGGGTGTTTTTTCCCCCCTTTTTGGGTTATCAGTGGGTTTGTTTGTTTTGGCTTTTGGATTTTCAAAAATCGGGGGGGGGGGGGGGGTTTTTTTGGTGTTTTTTTTTTTTTGGTGGTTTGTTTTTCCCTTTTTTTTTGGTTTGTTGTTTTTTTTGGGTTTTAAAATTTTTTTGTAAAACCCCCTTTTTTGGGTTTTTTTTCCCTTTTTCCCCTTTTTTGGTTTTTCTTCCCCCCCTTTTCAGTTGATTTGTTTTTTTTGGGGTTTTCCCCCCCCTTCCCGTCCAGTTTTGGGGTTTGGTGTGGTTTTTGGGCCCCCAATGGTTTTTTGGGGGTGGGGGGGGGGGTTTTTTTTGTTGGGTCTAACCCGGTAGTGCCACTATCCTTGTCGTTTTTTTTAAAAAAACTTACATTAAAAAGGGAATATTGGTTTTTGCAAACCAAAGGGAAAAAAAAAAAAAACCCAAAAATTTTTTATTGCTGAAAAATTTTTAATTTTATTCGAACTCCTGGGAAAAAAAAATCGGAAAAAGAACACCTAGAAAAATTCTTTTTTTGGGTTTCTTTGCTTTCGGGGGTTAAAACCCCAAAAAACCCGGGTTTTTTTTTAAAAAAAAGTTTTCCCATGGTTTTGGCAGATATGGACAAAAACCAAACCAAAACCAAAACCCCAAAAATACCACCCCCAACCAAAAACCCAATTTTGGGTCCAAAAAAGACGATGATTTAAAAACCAGGTTCCCCAGATACACCTGTTTTCCCTAAAAACCCCATTTTTTCTACTTTTCCCCTTTTTTTAACCCCTTTTTTCCAATTTTCCAAACTTTTTCAAAAAAATTTTTCTTTTTGTTTTCTTTTTAAAAAACATTTTTTTCTGGGGTTTTTTTTCCCTTCTTTTTCAAAAAAAAATTTTTAAAAAATTTTTCCCCCTAATTTTACAAATTTAACAAAAAACCCGGGCCTTTGGAAAGTTGTTCTAACCCTTTGTTAATCCGTTTACGGCCAAGGGTTGTAAAAACAGGGGGTTTTTTTCACCAAAACACAGGGTAAAAATGAGTTTAACCCACATTTAGAACGACAAGGTTTTTTTCCAAAGACAAGAAAGGAAAGAGGAGAAAGGAAGGAAAGAAAAAAAAAAGTGGGAAAAAAAGGGGGAAAGAGAGAAAAAGGGGGAAAAAAGGGAAAATGATAAAAAAAGGGGAAAGGGGGAAAAAAGAAAAACCAAACCCCCCAAAAACCCCAACCCGCCAAAAAAACCCAACCCCAGCTTTTTTTCTTTTAGTAACCCGGTGAAACCCGTGGGGCCCCCCCCCATTTGGGGTGGCCGTGGAGGGGGGTTTTTCGGGAAAACAACTGTGGTCCCACCCCCCCAAAAACCAAAAAAAAAAAAACAAAAAAACCCCCAAAAATTAAATTAAAAATTTTTTTTCTTTGTTTTCAATTCCCTAAAGGCCCCTTTCTTGCTAAAACCGGGGCCTTTTTTTTCCCCCCCCACTGTTGTCTTCTTTTATCTATTATCTGTTTCTGCTGTTGGCCCGTCTTTTTTGGGGTTTTTTTGGGCGCCGGCTTTTTTTTCTGGGGGTTTTTTTGCTTTCTTTGGGTTTTTTTAAACCAAAAATGGGGGGTTTTCCATGCATTCCCCCCCCCTTATTACAAATTTTTGCATTGTTTTTTCAAATTTTTTCATTATATTTTTTTTTTTATTTCCCCGGGTTTGGGTTGGGGGTTTTTTTTTTTTTTGGCGTTTTTTCTGTTGGTTGTTTTGGGGCCCCGGGGGTTAGAATTCCGGGGGTTTTTTTTGAGTTTTTTTTTTTTTTTTTTCCCCAAAAATAAAATTCCCCAAAAAAATTTTAAAAAAACCCGAAATTTTTTGGGGGGTTTTTTGGGTGGGGCCTTTTTGGGCCCGAAAACCCTTTTTTTGGTTAGGTTTTTTGTCGGGGCTTTTTTGGTTTTTTATTAAGGGGGTTTTTGTTTCCCAATTATAAAGGGACGGTTTTTGGGAAAAGATTTTTTAAATTTTTGGGCCTTTTTTTTTCCCTTTTAAAGGGGGGGGGGGGCCCCCACTTTAACCCCCCCTTTTTGGGAAAACGTCATAAGCCGGGGGGTTAAAAATTTAAATGTCTTTTTGGACATGACAAAAAAAATTTTTTATTTATTTTCTTTTGGGGGAAAAAACCCCAAATTTCCCCGGGGGTTTACTTGGGGACGAGAAAGATTTTAAACAACAGCCTCAAAACCCCTAAACCCTTAAATTTTGTGCCCCCCCTTTCGGGTTTTTGGTGTTTTTTTTTTTTCCCCTTTCCCCTTTCCCCTTTTTTCCCTTTTTTTTTCCTTTCCCCTTTTCCTTCCCCCCCCCTTTTTCCCCCTTTCCCCCCCCCTTTTTCCCCTTTTTTTTTTTCCCCCCCCTTAATTTTCTTTTTTTTTTTTCCCCCCCTTTTTCCCCCAAAACCCCAAAATTTTCTTTTTTTTCCCCCTTTCCCTTTTTTTTTTTTTTTTTTTGGGTTTTTTAAGGGCCAAGTGTTTTTAAAAAAAATTTTGAAAATTAAAGGAAATATCTTTAATTTGGTTGTTTGTCCCTTTGTGTTTTTCAAAAAATTAACTGTTTTTTTAGGGGTGGGTTTTAAATGTGGTAGTGGATTTTAAAATTTTGATAAAAAAATTAATGTTTTGGAATTGGGGGTTTCTTAAAAAAAAAAAAAAAAAAAAAAAAATAAAAAAAAATATAAAAAAAAAAAAAAAAATGTTAAAAGATAATAAGAAATTGGAAGTACGGGGCAACAGTAACAAATTAAATTTGTGTATCAGTGGGATTTAAAAAATTTGTTAAGTTTGCAAAAAAGGCGCGAACCCGGAAAGCCCCATTCGGAAGGGGGGGACCAGGGGGAACTACAGACAGAAGCCCAAGGGGGACCAACCCCCCAAAACAAAAACCCCAAAAACCCAAAAACAAAAAAAAACCACAGGAACAAAAACACCAAAACCACAAAACAAAACCAAAAAAAAACCAGACAAAAAAACCCCAAAAAAAAAAAAAACCCCACAACACCCAAAAAAAAAAAAAAAAAAACCAAAAACAAAAGCCCAAAAAACCCAAACCAGTTACATTTTTTTAAAAAAGGAGTTCTTTTTCGGTTTTTTGGGGTTTAAAAATTCCAAAAAATTTGGAAACCCCCTTTTTTTCTGCAAAATTTTTGGCCCCACCCCCAACCCCCTTTTCCCCCCGTTTTTTGTTTCTCTTTCCTCTTTTCCCCTTTTTTCCCGTTTTTTGGGGGGGGGTTTTGGGGGGGCGGGACAAAATGGGTGTTTTTGACCAAGGACCCAAGGGGGCCTGATTGAGCCCCAAACCCTAACCCACCAAAAAAAAACATCAAATCATTAACAAATCATCACTTCACTATTAACCCCCCCCTTATCACCCCCCAAACCACCCTATATAAAAAACCCCAAAACCCCCAAACCACACCACCCCCCTTTTTTTGGGGGGGTGGGGGGGGGGGTTTTAAAAATTTTAAGGGCCCTTCACTAACCAAGCACGGGAAAAAGGTTGGGGGGAAGTGGGGGGGCGGTCTCCTTAAAAAAGGGCTTCCCCGGTTTTCCGGGTTTTCCCCTTTTTGGGGGAAAGTTAAAAAAACATGTTAAAAAATTTTCGAAGGGGGCCGTTAAAAAAAAATTTTTTTTTTTTAAAATATTTTTCCCCCTTTGCTTTGAAAAAAAATTTTTTTCCCCCGGAGAGGGGTGACCCCCAAAAAACCCCCAAAACCCAAAAACCCCACACAAAACCCCAAAAAAAAAAACAACCAAAGCAAAAACCCCCCCACAAAAAACACCCCCCAAAAAAAAAAGGGGGCCCCCCAAAACCTTAAAAACCCCCGCAAACCTAGTTTAAGGATTAAAAAGGGGGCGAAAGGGGGTGAGGTTTGGGGAAAAAATGGGTGGGATGGTTTTTCCCCCCGTTTTTTTCCCTTTTGGTTTTGGGTTTTTTTTTTGGTCCCCTGTGGACGTCCCAAAGCCTTGCAGGTTGGGGGCCTCGTTTTTGGGCAAAGTGTAAGCTATTTAACGCCAATAAAAAACCCCCCCCTTTTTAAATACAGTTTTAAAGGGGCTCCAAAAAACCCCCCCCCCCAATTCCCTCAAAAAAGGGGGGGGTTGGCCGGGGGTACATGGTTAAAAAAAATTTAAATAGTTTATTAATCCAAAGGGATAGGGGGAAACGAATGGCATTTTTTTTGGGTCTTTGGTTTTTTTGGGGTTTTTCTTCGGGCCCGCTGTTTTTCTTTTCCCCCCCCTTTTTTGGGCTTTGTTTCTTCTGGGTCTTCTTCTGTTTTGGGCTTCTTTTGCGGGGTGGGAAAAAAATTTTAAATTCGGGGGAAAAACCCAAACCCCAAAAAACATAAACTCCCCCCCCCATTTTCGTACTTTTTGTCGTTGTGTGGGGGTTTCCCCCCTTCGACCCATTTAAAGGGGCCGGGTTTAAAAAAACTATTTTATTCAAATCGACATAGGATCTAGGAAAATTTTGTTTTAAACAAGGTTTCTGAATCATAACCATTTTTTCCCCCCCCCAAAAAGGGAAGGGGGAAAAGGCCCAAAAAAACAAACCAAAAAACCCCCAAAAAAAAAACCCCCCCCCCCCCCCCCCCCAAAAAAAAAAACCCACAAAAAAAACTTTTTTTTTTTCCTCTTTTTTTTTTTAAAATAGGTAATTTTAAGAAAAAATTTAAAACCGGAAACCCCCCACCACCCCACAACACACCCCCCCCAAAACAAAAATTTTTCACGGTGGGTTTTCTATTGATGAAAAGTTTAAAACTAAAGGGGATTTCTTGGAAGGGAAAAAGGCCTTTCCCATTGCTTCTGATGAAAATAAAAATTTAAAATTTAAATTTTTTGGGGGATTAAAAAAAATTTCAGACCCAATTTTTCCCCCCCTTAAATTTTTTTTTAAAACCAAAAAAGTAAAAATAACTTCATTTTAAACTTTCCAAAAAATTCCTCAGGAATTTTCAATTTCATATAATAAATTTTACTTTTAAGATTAAAAAAATTTTTCTAAAAACCCCAAAAATATTTTCTATTAAATTAAAAAAACCCCTTCATTTTAAAAAGGGATTTTTTTGGCGGGGGAAAAAATTCAAAAAACTTTGGGCCCAAAACTTTTTGTGTTAATTCAGCCCCCCTTTGGAAAACAGAGGTTTTTTAAACCACCCACTTTTTCCGGGTAAAAAAATTTTAAAAGGCTTAAAAAAAAAATAAAAAAAATTTTTACGAGGGGGTTTTTTTTTTTAAAATTTTGGGGTTTTTAAAGAAAAATTTTTTTCCTCAAAAAAATTTTTGACAAAAAAAATCACTTTTTAATTTCCTCATAAAAAACCCAAACTGTTTTGTGGGGGGGGGGGGGGGGAAAAAAAAATTTTTTTTGGGGGGGGGTTTTTTTTTTTTTGGGGGGGGGGAAGGGGGGGGGGGGGTTTTTGGGGTTTTTTTTTTTTGGGGGTTTTGTTTTTCCCCCGGGCCCCCCTTTTTTTTTTTTTTTTTCCCCCCTATTTTCCCCCCCCCCTTCGCATTTAGGAGCTTGCAGGTTTTCCTTTCCCCGCCTGGCCCCCCGGTTTTTCCCCCTTTTTCCCCTCACCCCGGGGCGGGTAAAGACGTGCCTTTTTTTGTTGTGGGTCGTCTGCTGGGTTTGGTTTTTTTTCCCTTTTTCTTTTTTTTTCCCCTTTTTATCTTTTTGCCCTTTTTTTTCCCTTTAAATTCTTAAAGGGCAAAAAAAACCGCTTTTACCCAAAGGGCCAAATTCAAAACTGGGGCCCTTAAATTTAAAAAAAAAGAAAATTTTGGGGGGAAGGGGGGGGGGGGGGAGGGGGGGGGTGGGGGTGGGGGGGGGGGGGGGGTTTGGGGGATTAGGGGGGGTGGGGAAAAGAAGGGGAAAGAAAGGGGGGAAGGGGGAGGGGGGGAAAAAAAACCCCAAAAAAAAAAAAAAAAAAGGGGGAAAAAAAAAAAAGAAGAAGAAGAAAAAACCTGGAAAAAAAAAAAGGAGAAAAAAAACAAAAAAAAGGAGGGGGAGAGGGGGGAAAAAAAAAAAAGGGGGGGGAAAAAAAAAAAAAAGCCCAAAAAAAAAAAAAAAAAAAAAAAAAAAAAGGAAAAGCGGGGGGGGGGGGGGGGGAAAAAAAAGGGGTTAAAGTTGTATTAACAAAACGGGCGGGCTTGCAAAAGTAAGGGAAGGGTTTCGGGGTTTTTTTTTTTGGGGGGGGTTTTTTATTTTTTTTTTTTTTTTTTCTCAAAAAATAAATTGGGGGTTTTCCCCTCTTTTAAAAATGCGTCGGAAAATTTACAGAAACCCCAAATAAAAATAAAAACAACCCTTTAAAAAGAGACAACAACAATAAAACATTCAATCATTGAATAAGCGAACAATAGCCTAAATTTAAAAATTAAAGGGGGGGGTAAAAATAATAAATTTAAAAGGTTAAAGTTTTTGGGGATTTTCTTAAGGAGTTGAGGGGGGGAAGGGGGGGAAGGAAAAAGGGGGGGGGGAAAAAAGGACAAAAAAGGGGTTTTAAAAAAAAGGGAAAAGGGGGAAGGGGGGAAAATTTTTAAAAAATTTTGGGAAAAAAAAAGTTAGGGGGTGGTAGGTTTTTTAAAAAAAGGGGTTTTGGGGGGGAAAAAAGGGGGAAGAGAGAGGGGGGAAAAACGGGGGGGGAAAAAAAAATAATTTTTAATATTTTTTTTTTCAACCCCTTGAAAAAAAAAACCCCTTTTCCCCCATTTTTTTAATGGTTTTTGGGGTTTCTGGGGTTTTTTTTTTGGGTTTTTTGGCCCTTTCTGTGTTTTGTCCCCCCTTTGTTTTGGCGCTGGTTTTTGTTCGGGGGGCCCCCCCCTCCGGGGGTTTTTTTCCCCCCCTGCCCCTGTGTCTGGTTGTTTGTCTGGGGCCCCCCCCTTTTTTTTGTGTTGTCGTTGTCCTGGTTTCGTTTTCTGTGTTGTTGGGTTTGGTTGTTTCGTCTTTTGCCGTCTTCTCCCGGATTGTTGTTTTGGTTTTTTTTCTGTCCTGGTTGGCCCCGTCTTTTTCTGTCTTTTGTGGTCCCTGCGTCTGTGTTTTGTGGGGCCCCCTTTGCGCGGGCTGCCGGGGGGGCGCGCTGCGGGGGGGGGGGGGCGCGCGCCGCGGGCTTCCCCGTTTCCCCGAGGGAAAAATTTTCAAAATTAGGGGGCCACGGTTTTTAAAAAAAAAACCCCCAAAACGG
>CM047528.1:13578010-13583010 GCA_026122265.1 Ammodytes dubius
ATACAACCATCTTTAACGGACATTAGCTCAACATGTTGTTCATTGTCTGATTTTTCTTCTTCTTCTTAAAAACATGCTGAAAATAAATTTTTAAGACTAAGATTTTGAAGTCTTGTATTCCAGTCATCAGTATATGTGTGAGCTGCTCTGTGCTGCCCCCTGTAGGTAGAAGGAGGGTTCATGCAGGGTGTGGGTCTCTTCACCCTGGAGCAGCTGCATTATTCCCCCCGTGGCGTGCTGCTGACGCGGGGTCCGGGCTCCTATAAGATCCCCGGGTTTGGAGACATCCCAGCTCAGCTCACTGTGTCTCTGCTGCGAGACGCACCGCATGACAAGGCCATATTCGCCTCAAAGGTACACACACACACACACACACACACACACACACACACACACACACACACACACACACACACACACCACACAGACACACACACACACACACACACGCACGCACACACACACACACACACAACACACGCACACACACACACACACACACGATGTCGCAACAAGATAATCACTGATTTTAGCTTTAGGTTTCTGCTGATTCTTAACTACAATGCATTTTTTGTCTTTTGCAGTTTGTACATTTTTACTTCATTTTATTGTATGACGTGTTTTTATGTGCAGCAAAGAGATGCTGCCTTGTGTGTGAAATGTTTTATATAAATAATTTATTTGCGGGGGCGCCCTTAGCTCAGTTGCCCCCCCCCATGGGCCTCGGTTCCAGCCCGCGGTCGTTCTCTGCGTGTCACTCCCCTCTCCGCCCCATTTCAACTCTGTCTCTACACTATCAATAAAGCATAAAAATGCCCAAAAAAATATCTTAAAAAAAATAAAAATAATAATATTTTCCTCTGTTCTGGTCAGGCTGTTGGAGAGCCGCCTCTGTTCCTAGCAGCGTCTGTTTTCTTCGCCATCAAAGAGGCGGTGGGCGCGGCCCGGGAGGAGACAGGGCAGACCGGACCCTTCAGACTGGACAGCCCCGCCTCAGCCGAGAGGATCCGCAACGCATGCAGCGACCGCTTCACCAAACTGGTGTGTGTCTGTGTGTGTGTGTGTGTGTGTGTGTGTGTGTGTGTGTGTGTGTGTGTGTGTCTCTCTCTCTCTCTCTCTCTCTCTCTCTCTCTCCCTCTATCTCTCTCTCTCCCTCTCTCTCTCTCTCTTTTCTCTCTCTCTGTGTGTGTCTGTCTGCCTGTCTGTCTGTCTGTCTGTCTGTCGAATACATACTGGCGTGTCAACTCGTTTGGCGATGGCTTGAATATAACAGCCATTTCATTTATGTGGAAAAGTTACGCACTGTAGCTTTAAAGCTTTAATAGATTTACATGAGACCTTGTTGTTGTTTCAGATTCCCACTGCTGAGCCCGGCTCCTTCAGCCCCTGGTCCGTTCAAGTCTAGACCGGACCAATCTACGATCTCTGGGACACTACCAAAATAAAATAACATAATGAATGTCCTACATGTTGCTACTTGAATCATACGTAAATTTAAAGCTGGGGTGGAGGATTTGGGGAGAAAATAGCAGTTGGGATAGAGATTTGAATCCAAATACCTCAACCGCTCCACTTGTTCTCTTTGGTCCCTCCCCTATGGTCCCTCCCTGACACGCTCTACACCAACAAAGTCGTGCCAAAGTGAATGGACAGTCCCAACAGCCAATAAGAACAGAGAATCGGAGCCTCGCTCTGATTGGTCAAAGTGTACAGCTCATGTTAACTTAGACCAATCAGAAATCACATACCCCAGCTTTAATGTCAGAAATATCGAATATAATATAATATATAAATAATATATTACCTTCCTGAGTGTGAATGTGGAATAATTGTTTCCACTTCAAAATAAAAGGAAAATATATTATGACGTGAATTAACTATGAATTAAATTATGATTTCACTCGTTTCTCTGTAGAATGATTGAGCTGTTTCATTAAAGATTAAACCATGACTGGAATGTCTTTTCATTTTCTAAGACTCTTCAAAGTCCCTGTAACTGTCTGTCTGTCCGTCTGTCCGTCTGTCTGTCTGTCTGTCTGTCTGTCTGTCTGTCTGTCTGTCTGTCCGCCCGTCTGTCTGTCTGTCCGTCTGTCCGTCTGTCTGTCTGTCTCTCTGTCTGTCTGTCTGTCTGTAGCATTACCAGATTTTTGTGAAAGCTCATTGAGACTCTGATATCATACAGTATATCGTAGTGTTACTGTTGTGACCAGGTTTAACTAACCGAGCATTCTCAGTGAAGTGCCTCTGAAGGCCGGAGTGTGTGTGTGTGTGTGTGTGTGTGTGTGTGTGTGTGTGTGTGTGTGTGTGTGTGTGTGTGTGTGTGTGTGTGTGTGTGTGTGTGTGTGTGTGTGTGTGTGTGTGTGTGTTGTGTGTGAGAGAGGGACACACCTACACTGGCCCAAAATCACTTACATGTTAATTGTTTTGTCAGAATGTGAAGAATGAGCGTCACATGACACTGACACACACACGTACACACACACACACACACACACACACGTACACACACACACACACGTACACACACACACACGCACACACACACACACACCCAAAGACCAAGCCTCCTCATGTTAAGACCAGTTCATTTCGCCTGTACAGTAGATGGAGGTTACACACACACACTTTGGCCTTTAAGCTTTCTGTTTAAAGGGTAAAAACTACTCTCCTAACTACTACTGCTCCAGCCGGTAAGATCTAATATTTGAAGATTATTTTGTTTGTGTTGAATAATTCGTTCTCTGCGTTTTAATTTTAATTTTTAACTTTTGTAAAATTCAGGCGATTTTTTCATAATATTTGTGGGTTTATTTTGTTGCACTAATTATTTTGAGACTTCTTTTGAGAATGTTTAGCGCCATATGTGTAATTATTTTTATCAATTTCAGGCCCTACTTTGTGGGACATTATGGCTCGTATATGGAGACATGATTGTATATTTATATTTAACTTTTCTGCCATTTTTTTATGCAAGAATTTTGCATTTTGTGGCACTAATTATCAAGCATTTTTAGGACATAAATGAGTGCCATGTACTGTACATATTTTTCATATTTTCATTTCTTTTCTGTCCGATTTATTGTTAAACTATTTCCCCAAATGTAACTTCATGAGTGGAAGCCGAAACATGTTTGAATTATTCTAAAAAATCTTATTCTAGTCAGAATGTGCTAGATGTTATCAAGACATTTTAAATGTTTCTAGACGAGCGCCTTGGATTTTTCTTAATCCTGACTGGATTGTTTTCCGCCCCTCCCTCCCAGAGAACTCTGTTTTATATAATGTGTCCCAGACCCTAACCCTAACCCTCCCTCCCAGAGAACACTGTCTTATATCATGTGTTCCTCCAGACCCTAACCCTAACCCTCCCTCCCAGAGAACTCTGTCTTATATAATGTAATCCAGACCCTAACCCTAACCCTCCCTCCCAGAGAACACTCTCTTATATCATGTGTTGCAGACCCTAACCCTAACCCTCCCTCCCAGAGAACTCTGTCTTATATCATGTGTTGCAGACCCTAACCCTAACCCTCCCTCCCAGAGAACACTGTCTTATATAATGTGTTCCTCCAGACCCTAACCCTAACCCTCCCTCCCAGAGAACACTCTCTTATATCATGTGTTGCAGACCCTAACCCTAACCCTCCCTCCCAGAGAACACTGTCTTATATCATGTGTCCCAGACCCTAACCCTAACCCTCCCTCCCAGAGAACTCTGTCTTATATCATGTGTTGCAGACCCTAACCCTAACCCTCTCCACTTCTCCTGCTTGTCATTTTAAGCTCATCATTGTTTTCATCAATTTTATGTTTAACTTTTTTTTTAAGTTTGAGATTAATGCCATTTCTGCAAAATATTAGTATTTTATTTTTGAGACCATTTGTTCGAGTAGTCGCATTATCTTGCATCATTCGGGCCATTTCAAAGCCATATGTGTATTTATTTTTTATATATTCTTAAAGGAAATGGTTCTTTTAGCTAACTTCCTGTCAGTTACTGCAGTTAGCAGTCCCCTCGCTCGTCCCTACGTCACCACATTAATGCACTGGAGTCTTCAAGCAGCGAGTTATCTAGCATCATCTCAGATCCATAAGTATGATAAAACATGATTTCGGGATCCTCCAATAAGTTTATTTGCCGATTACATGCAGAGCAGCTGACTGAGAGATCGGCTTTATGAAACGCGCACATTATGTAAGTGATCCCTGTATGAATAAAGAGCGATTTAACACTTATATTAACATAAATAAACCGCTTACTTCACCTTTAATAGTTAATTCATTTAATACCATTAATGCATTTTTTAGGAAATAAGTCAAGTCAGAACAACAGCTTAATGCTCCCAGAAAAATACTTAAATCGTTCAAACGCAAACACAACATTTCAGTTGACATTTTGGCCTCTTCCTCTTCCGGTGTATTTCTACTGTAAATTAATCTCCATATCTAGAACGATAGAGGGTCTGGCCACGATCAATAGACCCTCCCAACTCAAGCAGGTCTGGATTTACAGGCTGGTGTATTAATGCAATTTTTCATAAATTTTTTGTCATTTACTATATTGTTATCTGAGATTTATGACAATTTAAACGTAGAAGTTTGCTGCTCATGGGCTCACTGACTTTGAACGAGGAGACATGTTGCGTTTTTTCCAAATTTCAATGAATTGCCATTTCTCGATACTTCAGTCTGTGTCACTTGGATATTCAGCCCTATGTACAAGTTGGACTGAAAGGTGGTCAGCGATTAAAAACAATCCAGTGTTAATACACAGCCTAGGCTCTGTAAACTGGTATGTAAACAAAGAGGCCACTGTAGCTAGCAACGTGCCAGTTTACAGAGCCTAGGCAAAAGTGATTTTGACAACAAGCGTTCTCCAGAATCACTGACTGCACCTTTAATTGTTTTGAATTTCAGAGAACTAAAGGAGGAACAGAGAGAGAGAGAGAGAGTGTGTGTGAGAGAGAGAGTGTGTGTGAGAGAGAGAGAGAGAGAGAGAC
>CM047528.1:13590510-13603010 GCA_026122265.1 Ammodytes dubius
TCATAAGGAAATACTGTATATATATAAATGTTTTTTTTGTTTTGATAAAAAAATAAATATATATATATATTTTTCATAGGTAAATTAGGGGGTTAACCAATTTGTTAATTATGCCGTTAAAATCCAATTAATGACGTCACCTGAAATGGTACAGTCAAATGAATCAACTAAATAAGATGAAAACCTTCCAGCTGAAAAATTGTGGTTAAATTTTTTTTTTTAATAAACCAATTAGAAATAATAATTTTAAAATGTAATTGTGCCGCCCGACTTCAAAGACTGATCTACTACAGGTGAAACTCGAAAAATTAGAATATCGCGCAAAAGTTTATTTATTTCAGTAATTCAACTTAATAGGTGAAAATAATATATTATATAGACTAATTACATGCAAAGTGAGATATCTCAAGCTTTTATTTGTTATAATTTTGATTATTATAGCTAACAGCTTATGAAAACCCCAAATTCAAAATCTCAGAAAATTTTAATATTACATGAAATCAATAAAGAAGGGATTTTAAATACAGAAATGTCGGCCCTCTATAAAGTATAATCATGCATATGTACTCAGTACTTGGTTTGGGCCCCTTGAGCATGAATTCTTGCCTCAATTCCAATTCATTTTCCATGATATTCTAATAATATGAGTTTCACCTGTACACGGACAAACTGTCACTAATCATGTCGACGTCAAACCAGAAACTTAAACCAAATAATGTGTCCGTTAATCGATTGTTGTGGTGGTTAGCTCGTGGTTAGCTCGTGGTTAGCACACAGGCAGCGGTTTGATGACATCATTAGCGTGCGGGCAGCGTTTTGATGACATCGTTAGCTTGCGGGCAGCGGTTTGATGACATCATTAGCGAGCGGGCAGCGTTTTGATGACATCGTTAGCGAGCGGGCAGCGGCTGCATCTGCAGCTGGTCGTATGTGTCTCGGGATGCCGCACTCAGACCCTGAAAACGGGAAGAAAGAAATTAATTTATTTTATTTTATTACTAATATTAAAACCAATTTATTGAAGTTTAACTGATAAACAAACTCACCTGGTAAACCTGCTCGTTCTTCCTCTGGCGCTGGAAAAATATCAAAATATGTTAAAAATCTAAATAAACAAATTAACTCATAAAATACTTATAAATTCTACTTCAGTTATTGGAAATTAATTGAGTTTATACTGCAATCAAATCATTCTAATTAAAAAGACTGATTTTAAACATTAATTTAAGTTCAAATGTTTATTTTATAATATTTATATATATTTAGAACACAGAGAAACCAAACTGACCTTCTGGTTGAGGGGAAGCTCTTTGTATTCTCCTTCTGTTCGAGGGTTCAAGCCCTTTCAAAATAAAACACATTTTATTTAAAACATTCAGTATTGCATACATTAAATCTTTAAACATTTTCAGTAAATAATTTTATTATAATTTTATTTCAATTATAATATAATCATTTATCATTATATATTTATATTTTATTTATTTAAATTTAAATTATTTAATTTACTTACTGACATGACATTTTGAAACCTATATATGTAATCATCATGTTAATCAAAATGTAATTAATTAATTGATAAAACTAATAAATAACATTTCTTATATTTGCTCTAACAGTGACGTCATGTTCGTTACCGTGTAAAGGGCGTTGTCATCGGCCGCCCTACGATTCTAAACAAACAGAAAAGAATAAAACGGAAAAATAAATTATTTTCTTTCAGTTTATCACAATTCTAATAAGATTAAAGGTGCAGTCAGTGATTCTGGAGAACGCTTGTTGTCTAAATCAGTGACTATCTCCTCATGATCCACTACCTGTCTGTACTGTGGTGTGTGTATTTCTCAGCGCATACACAGTACAGACAGGTAGCAGATCATGAGGAGATATTCACTGATTTTGACAACAAGCGTTCTACGGAATCACTGACTACACCTTTAAACTGAGTAAGCTGTAAAAAAAAGTATAAACACATACAATACATACACAACACCCAAACCCCTCTCCCCTCCCCCTTTCCCCTCCCCCCTCTCCCTCCCTCACATAAACAGACAAGGAATACAGAAAAAAAGTGAAATAAATAACTAAGACAAAATGATTATAAATAAAATGTTTGAACAGAAAGCTCTAGGTAACTAACCCTCCCTCTGTGTGTGTGTGTGTGTGTGTGTGTGTGTGTGTGTGTGTGTGTGTGTGTGTGTGTGTGTGTGTGTGTGTGTGTGTGTGTGTGTGTGTGTGTGTAACTAACCCTCCCTCTGTGTGTGTGTGTGTGTGTGTGTGTGTGTAACTCACCCTCCCTCTCTCTGCGTCTGCTTTCCTCAGCTCGCTGTAGTTGCCTTCTTTCTCATGACCGCTCAGCTCCTAAAATACATTGGATTTTGTAACGTGTGGAGTTAGTTTCATGATAGTCTATCTATCTATCTATCTATCTATCTATCTATCTATCTATCTATCTATCTATCTATCTATCTATCTATCTATCTATCTATCTATCTATCTATCTATCTATCTATCTATCTATCTATCTATCTATCTATCTATCTATCTATCTATCTATCTATCTATCTATCTATCTATCTATCTATCTATCTATCTATCTATCTATCCTTCTAACTATGTAATGTGTGGAGTTAGTTTCATGATAGTAAAGCATCTGGAAAGAGTTAGGCATATTATTGTCATTTAAGTTTGATAAACTTTACAGAAATGTAGTTTAGAGGAGGCGGGGCTATGCTCTGGTCCTTATGACATCATAAGGGTTTGTTGTGTGACTCACGCTGTAGAGCTCATCGTTGCTCATCTTCTCTTTGGTTGTGAAGAACTGAAAATATAAAAAACATGAAATTAGACATTATATGTACAGGTCTTAAAAATGCATTTTGTGTGTGTGTGTGTCTCTGAGGGTCTGTGTGTGTGTGTGTGTGTGTGTGTGTGTGTGTGTGTCTCTCTCTCTCTCTCTCTCTCTCTCTCTCTCTCTCTCTCTCTCTCTCTCTCTCTCTCTCTCTCTCTCTCTCTCTCTCTCTCTCTCTTGTGTGTGTGTGTCTGTCTCTGTGTGTGTGTGTGTGTGTGTGTGTCTCTCTCTCTCTGTGTCTCTCTGTGTGTGTCTCTGTGTGTGTGTGTGTGTGTGTGTGTGTGTGTGTGTGTGTGTGTGTCTCTCTGTGTGTGTGTGTGTGTGTGTAGCCGTTACCCTCTCCTTCAGGAACATGCCGGTGATGAGCAGTCCGTACAGACCCAGGAACCCGTCCAGGATGTAACACAGCTGGGGATCGTACAAGGCCAGGGCATCTGGGGGCACAGACACACACAGTTAGAAAACATGTTCTAAAGGAGTGTGTGTTGTGTGTGTGTGTGTGTGTGTGTGTGTGTGTGTGTCTTACTGTGTGTGTGTGTGTGTGTGTGTGTGTGTGTGTGTTTACTGTGTGTTAGTGTGTGTGTGCGTGTGTGTGTGTGTGTGTGTGTGTGTGTGTGTGTGTGTGTGTGTGTGTGGTTATTAAGGTTTCATGAAGACACGTTCAGCTCAGCTTCACACACAAAAAATTATCCTGCTTAATTAAAAAAGTTATTATTTTAGAGACTATTTTTAATGCTGGCCTTACACCAAATTACTGTGTGTGTGTGTGTGTGTGTGTGTGTGTGTGTGTGTGTGTGTGTGTGTGTGTGTGTGTGTGTGTGTGTGTGTGTGTGTGTGTGTGTGTGTGTGTGTGTGTGTGTGTGCGCGTGTGTGTGTGTGTGTGTGTGTCAGTGTGTGTGTGTGTGTGTGTTTTCAAGACAGTAGCCTTGAAAATTTGAGTTATTTTTTTTACAGTGAACTAACTTGTGTACAGCAAGTTTCCACTGACTCAGAATAACCAGAGCTTTCGGACGTAAACACACAAACACACACACACACACACACACACACACACACACACACACACACACACACACACACACGCACACACACACACACACACACACACACACACACACACACACGCACACACACACACACACCACGTCACTTTCTAGGAAAACAGATTAACAATGATCGGAAATGGTTTTTCAATAATAATTATTCTTCATGACTCATATAAAGTCAGTCAGAGCAAATGTTTCCATCACAACATTAAATTAAGCTGGAGACACTTCATCTTCCATAACATGCCTGTCTGTCTGTCTGTCTGTCTGTCTGTCTGTCTGTCTCTCTCTCTCTCTCTCTCTCTCTCTCTCTCTTTCTCTCCCATAACATGTCTTCTTTCATACTAGTATAAATCAAAGGTCCAACATGTACATTCAGGTGTTTATTTGACTAAACCTTGTCTGTTTGCGTCTGTATATTTCTCCTATACAACCATCTTTAACGGACATTATCTCAACATAAGTTTCTTTTAATGCTCTGAACCAAAAATCTCCACTTCTAAAGCACTTACATCAACTAAACTTTCCATAATCATTCTCAGCACTATTCTGAAGGTTATTACAGAAGGATTTGTTCATATGTTGATCACTGTCTGATTTATGAGACATTTTATTCCTAAAAAAATGTTAATACATAGGACTAATTGTTTCATAATGATATCTATGAAACATGTTACTGTAGTGTCTAGACTTAAACCTGCAGTGTGTAGAATTTTGGGTTTTATTTCCTAGCAGATTTTGTAGAAAGTAATTATAATATCCATAAGTACATTTAATTTAGTGCATAATAGCTGAAAACATTTTTTTGAATTATTATTTTTTCCCTTAGAAAGGGTCTCATATATGTCCATATTTCTGCATATTTTGGACCAAGGCCTAGTGCCGCCATCTTGAAAGTGTCATAGCTGGAATGTCATCAGGTGCATTGTTTAAAATTTAGAATTGTTCTTGTCCTTGAAGGCCACTGTAGCTTCTGTTATTATTCGAAAGGGGTGGGGTTACCCAGGGAGTGTTGCATTCTAGAACTTTGTAGAACTTTCTTGATGATGTCATATTACACACTGTACCTTTAAAGGTGCAGTGTGTAATATGACATCATCAAGAAAGTTCTAGAAAGCAACGCTCCCTGGGTAACCCCAACCCTTTAGAATAATAACAGAAGCTACAGTGGCCTTCAAGGACAAGAACAATTCTACATTTTAAACAATGCACCTGATGACATTCCAAAAACATGGATGCCTCCATAAGACTTACCCTCTCAATGTACAAAATGTAATATTAATATTTGTAATTCACCGCTCAGGAGGATAATTCAGATTATTGGCAGAGGTGATTTTACACCAATGAGGACATATGAATGAAGATATAGATTTTAGCTAATGAATGACTTAAAATGTTACACAGTGTCCCTTTAAACTATGACATTAACAGTGAAGGAGTTTCGCACGTTTACATTCACATGACTAAATGTTTTCAACTTGTAAACTTATAAACAGGTCAGGTGGAAACATCAGCGCTTTATGTGTGGAGCATTATGTAACACATGAGACTGTGTGTGTGTGTGTGTGTGTGTGTGTGTGTGTGTGTGTGTGTGTGTGTCTCGCTCTCTCTCTGAGGGTCTGTGAATGTGTGTGTGTGTGTGTGTGTGTGTGTGTGTGTGTGTGTGTGTGTGTGTACAGGCAGTTTCCTGTTTGAAAACCGCTGCGTTATTAGAACATGTTTCTCATACAGTATCTATAAGAGGACCATGTCAATGCTGTTCACACACTTCTACCTGCTATGCAACAGACACACACAACTACCCACGGACTTAAATACACACACACACACAAACAGACACACACACACACACACACACACACACACACACACACACACACACACACACACACACACACACACACACATGTTAATGCTGATCACTCACTTCTACCTGCTATGCAACAGACACACACAACTTCCCACCAACTATAATAGGACATGTGCAAACTATTAATGTACAGCTTGTTATATAAATCAAAAGGTCCAACATGTACATTCAGGTGTTTATTTGACTAAACCTTGTCTGTTTGCATCTGTATATTTCTCCTATACAACCATCTTTAACGGACATTATCTCAACATTAGTTTTTTTCTTCAATACTCTGAACCAAAAATCTCAACTTCTAAAGCACTTACATCAACTAAACTTTCCATAATCATTCTCAGCACTATTCTGAAGGTTATTACAGAAGGATTTGTTCATATGTTGTTCACTGGCTGATTTATGAGACATTTTCTTCTTGTGGACTCTGGCTGTGTTTAGCTGACACAAACTCCACACCTGAAAACACTTTCAATCAGCTCAACACCTGCAGCTCATCCTCCAGTTAAACACACACACACACACACACACACACACACACACACACACACACACACACACACACTCTCTCTCTCTCTCTCTCTACATGAACATAAAATCCTGCCTCAGACCGGAGTCAATCCAGAATCAGAAGTGAGTTTCACAATACACACTACTTTTTTTGTGAAAACCAATTTGAAGTTCTAGACCTTACAGTGAGGACATTTAGTCCGGTTCTCCCTTTGGGACAGGCCTTTAAAGGGCTGTTTGAGGGTTAACACTAGGTTTTAAGGACAGGCCTTTAAAGGGCTGTTTGAGGGTTAACACTAGGTTTTAAGGACAGGCCTTTAAAGGGCTGTTTGAGGGTTAACACTAGGTTTTAAGGACAGGCCTTTAAAGGGCTGTTTGAGGGTTAACACTAGGTTCTAAGGTTCAGGTATGAATTAGGTTTATGTTAGGGTTAGTGTAAGGGTTGGGGCTAGGCATTTAGTTTGGATGGTTAGGGTTAGGGTAAGGGTTGGGGTTAGGCATTTAGTTTGGATGGTCAGGGTAACTCTGTGTATTTGTTGCCAAATTTTGCTGCAACTTTTAATGTTGCTGAAAAAGTTGCTCTATTACTGCAACGTTGCATAAATGTTGAGCTACGAACTTTTGCTATAAATACACTATCTATCGATCTTCTATTTGTGTGTCTGTGTGTGTGTGTGTGTGTGTGTGTGTGTGTGTGTGTGTGTGTGTGTGTTTGTGTGTGTGTGTGTGTGACTGAAACCTCCCTTCTCTAACCACAGAATACTTATCTTCGTTGCTATAGCGATGTAACCACGGGGCTGCTTCCTGTCGTGAGGGGCAGCTCACTGTTTGTGGTCAATTAATGTTCTTCTTTAGAACACACACACACACACACACACACACACACACACACACACACACTCACTCACTCACTCACTCACACACAGACACACACACACTCACTCACACACACTGTCTCACTCACTCACTCACTCACTCACTCACTCACTCACTCACTCATACACTCACTCCAGTGGTGTGTAGTGGATAGAGCGCGTACCATATTGGCTCCGGCCTTCGTTGCAGTGGCCGCGGGTTCGAATCCGACCCATGGACCTTTACTGCAGGTCATCCCCCCTCTCTGTCTCTCTCTCTCTCTCTCTCTCTCTCTCTCTCTCTCTCTCTCTCTCTCTCTCTCTCTCTCTCTCTCTCTCTCTCTCTCTCTCTCTCTCTCTCTCTCTGTCTCCCCATTTCAACTCTGCACTGTCTAATAAAGCTTGAAAATGCCAAAAAAATAAATACTCAGCCTAGGCTCTGTAAACTGGCATGTTTCTAGCAACGGTATAGGCGTTTTGTTTACATACCAGTTTACGGAGCCTAGGCTGTGAGTTAACACTGGATTTCATTTTCAGTTTACACATTGTACGGACAGGTAGCAGGTTGAAAATGAAAAAATAAAAATGTTGAGATAATGTCCGTTAAAGATGGTTGTATAGGAGAAATATACAGACGCAAACAGACAAGGTTTAGTCAAATAAACACCTGAATGTACATGTTGGACCTTTGATTTATACTAGTATGAAAGAAGACATGTTATGGAAGATAGAGAGAGAGAGTATGAAAGAAGACATGTTATGGAAGATAGATAGACAGAAATCTATAAACTGACCAGTGCTTTTAAAGAAACTGTTTTGCTGTTTTTCTCAATCGTGCTCATAATAAAGCGTAAAGCTTGATTCTTAGTTTAAAATGTTACGATCATTTAAAGGGGCATTGTGTAAAAATGTAACAAGGAGAGATTGCCCTCGTAACACGGCAGTAGGGCAGCACTTGATGATTATTAGAATAGACAGTGGACATTCGCAATTCTTTTTATTTTATTTTATTTTATTTTTAAAAAATTCCTGCTATTTTCTATGTTTTACAGCAGTAGGATAAACAATGTAACAAGTTGAGATTGAAATACAATTAAAACAAAACTTGAATCCACCTTAAACTATTAATGTTTTTAGGACGGTACACATTAGAAAACGTTAACAGAAGAAAAAACACACTCCCCCGGAAAATATTCAGAGACCAGTCTGGATTGTTCTTTAATCTTCATCTCTACATTACATGAATGCTCTTAATGACAATATTTTTATTGTGAATTTGGTAGAAATGTTCTCAGTAGTTTGTAGAATAAAACCAAAATGTTCATTCTACTCAAACATATGCCTTTGAATAGTAAAACGAGAGACACTGAACATTTGGAGTGGTCTCTTCATTTTTTTGCAGAGCTGTATTTAATTATTTTAATCGGTGAATCTGTCCGTGAATGAACTTGTATGTTTGAGCTTCAGTGGCGTGACTTTATGTTTGTGTTTCTAGAGACGGGTTGGGAGGTTGAGAGAAAATAATTCATTTATTGAATTCAAGAATTGTGCAATTGCTTTCTGGCTTGACGGGAAAACTATTTCAGATATCTTTAAATAGAATAAAACCGTCACAAATCTCTTTTAAGATATCGCGAATGATATCGCAGCAAATACGCTCACTCCTCAGACTGATGGCTTTCGTTTAACACATTTCCACAATGCAAAGGCTACGAGTAGTTTATATTAAGTTATTTTTTTATTATATATATTATACATATTTTGATTTCTTAACCCTTGAATTTCGTATGAATAATCTAATGGTAAATGGACTCCACTTATAAAGCTCTTTTCCCTGGTTTTTCACAGACCCAAAGCGCTTTACATTGTTTTGTTCACATTCATCCATTCACACACACATTCATACACCGATAGCAGCAGCTACTAATAATTATGTATTTGACAGACACAAACAGACAGACAGACAGACAGACAGACAGACAGACAGACAGACAGACAGACAGACAGACAGACAGACAGACAGACAGACAGACAGACAGACAGACAGACAGGCAGGCAGACAGACAGACAGACAGACAGACAGACAGACAGACAGACAGACAGACAGACAGACAGACAGACAGACAGACAGGTTTCTGACAGTCATGAAAATCCTGGAAAAGAAAAAAACAGTTTTCCAGGAATTGGAACTAATTGAATGTTTTGGAAAAGTTTTGAATTTCAACAAATTCTCTCTAGTGTGTAAAAAAAATCATAAAAATTCCAAAAACATGTCTTAACAATATGCATAATAGTTCCTTTAATTCCTATTGGTTAAAACTTACTCACTATCCACCAGAAACCCTGGGACTGTGTGTGTTTTAATAATGTTTGGCTTTTAAATTAAAAATATAACACCTTTCTCAAGAGAAGCGCGGTAGAAAAACTAGTCCTGACGCAGGCCTTAGTGTGGGTCGTAGCCGCTCGGCTTTGTGTATTTATGAAATGTGATATGTCCAAAGTACCATTAAAGGCCTTTTAAATGATCCTCGGCTGTATGTGAGTGTGCCTGGAGTCAGCCCTTTGTTTATTACTGAGCTGTTTGATGGTAAAACAGACAGACCTACTTTGAGATTTAATAAGCTTATGGAAAGTGTGTAAAATATAATTGAATAGTTTTTTTTAATATATTGGATAAAAATGTGAAGGAACCGTGAATATATCCTATGAATCATGTGAAGAGTTTCCTCGTCAGTTAATGTGATTATTTTAAATGTTGCTGTAAAAATCTATTAAAAACATTTTGGTTAAAACTGAAGAAATGGTAAATGGTAAATGGACTTATATAGCGCCTTCTAGCCGATTTTCTCAGCCCCAAAGCGCTTTACATATCTTACCACATTCACCCATTCATACACACACTCATACACCGATGAAGAGATGAAAAAAAAATCCCAGAGCTCATGAATTTAACTGACAAATTAAATGTAAATCTATTAAATGTTATAAAACGCTCCGACGGACACAAGTATGAAAATCAAGTGGTTAAATATCTCGCCTCGTATCACATTCTGTCACTGCGCCGTTTATAAAGAGAGGAAGTTATCAATCACACATTCAACTTAAAGCTAAAGTGCGTAACTTTTTCATATAAATGAATGTCTGTTACATTCAAGCCATCAGCCAAACGAGTTGCCACAAAGTTGATTAAGCCAATTATCAGCTCCACAAAAACTCTCTCTGTATTTCTCAGTATGGCAGCGTTTACAAACTGGTGTCCCCCAGTCCAAAAACCTGGACGTACAGCAGAAGGTATAAAATCCATGTGCCATCACTGAAGGCTTTACCTCATGTAGATGCACCGACAGTGTTGTTGTAATTACTCAGAATTCCTAATGGGGGGGAGGGGACAAAATGTACGCACTATAGCTTTTATAAAAGGCAATAACACCAATGATTCCACAAAGGTGACAGCACATGCTATGCCATCGGGGCCTAATTGGGTTTTTGTACCAATCAAGGAACTACATTTAAGCACAAAATGTTGAAATAAGATATAAAGTGAAGTCAGTGATTCTTGAGAACGTTTGTTTACACACCAGTTTACAGAGTCTAGGCTTTGCATAAACACACACAGTACAGACAGGTAGCGGATCATGAGGAGATATTCACTGATTTTGACAAAGTGATTCTGAAACATTCTCTAGAATCACTGACTGCGTCTTTTAACAAACCAAAACGTTTCCAGTTACTATCAGTTCTTGTTTTGATAGTTGAACATTCAGATAATCTCCGACGCCTTCGTTTATGGATTTCTTAGTAAAATGTTTGGCTTTCAAGTCTTACTCAACGAAGAGAAATGATTTAAGACCTCTAAAAGCTCATGAAAATCATTAAAAACTGACTAGATCATCTGTAAATAGAGATTTTTGTTTTCTTTGCGCCAGAAAAATTCAACTGCTACCAATGAAAGAATAATCTAGAGAAGACGATTCGTATCTGATCTGTTGATTCATTTTGTCGTTATTTTTACAAACTACATTTAAAAGAACAAAATGCTGGGCGCTCTGGTGGTGTAGTGGATAGCGCGTGTACCATATCGGCTCCGGCCTTCGTTGCAGTGGCCGCGGGTTCGAATCTGACCCGTGGACCTTTACTGCAGGTCATCCCCCCCCCCCTCTCTCTCTCTCTCTCTCTCTCTCTCTCTCTCTCTCTCTGTCTCCCCATTTCAACTCTGTACTGTCTAATAAAGCTTGAAAATGCCAAAAAAAATCTTTAAAAAAATAAAAAAATAACAAAATACTGAAACAACATTAATAATCCAAACGTTTACAGCAGTTCTTGTTTGCTGTGTTGAGCATTAAACATTTTTTTTTAAGCCTTCGTTTATGGATTTCTTAGTAAAATGTTTGGCTTTCAAGTCTTACTCAACCAAGAAAACCTAGTTAAGACTTCTAAAAGCTCATGAAACAAGCATTCTAGCATTCAGAATTTTTTTTGAAGCCTTCGTTTGTGGATTTAGGAGTTAAAAGGTTGGTCTTCAAGTCTTAATAAGCAAATAAAAACTATTATTATTATATAAAACTATTATAAAGCGTATGTAACTTGATGAATGTGGAATCTCTTGTTCCAGTGAAGCATTTCAAAACTATCCCTCCGTAGCGGGCGCCGAAAAAAACCAACAAAACCATTTTCACCGGCAAATAAAATGTGTTTCAAATTTCTAACCCCTTATGTAACTCCTCATTAATCAGGTAATCTGTCATTTCTTTTTCCAATCAAGTATTTTAAACTATCGGCCTTTTTAAAACTTCAAAAGGCTTCAGTAATACATTTCCAGTCACTTGATATTTCTCGTTTGAGTGTTGTAGATCTCATGAAGTCGTTGAGGCCTTTGTCGGTGTGAGATATTGTTGGTTAACCTTCTGAGGTCTAGCGGTATTTTCTCCGATTTTTACACACTTCTATGAATGCCTATTTTAAACGTGCAAGAAGATCAATTATACCAAAGTGTTTTATATGGAAATGTTCAGAACACATTAGGCCTTTGTTTTCTGAGGTCTACTTATGTCCTAGACCATTGTGTATATAAATACTTGGCTTAAATGCTGAACAATGAATTGCGATTTTAGTTAAAGTTATGGTTGATTCTTACCGGCCGGTGTGAACATGGCAGTGAGGAACAGAAGAGCAGATATCCTCATCCGAACTTCCATCTCTAGAAACTAAAAGATTTGAAATTTAAAAACTAAAAAACTTTTTCTTTGTTTGAAAACGTCTTTCAGAGCGAGAGGAACGTCGAGTGTGTTTCTCTGAGGCTAAAGCAGGAAGTGGTGAAATGCTGCTGACAGGTGACACACATTCATCTCACACACACACACACACACACACTGAAA
>CM047528.1:13610510-13618010 GCA_026122265.1 Ammodytes dubius
ACCCCGGAGCTCAATCCCTCCGGCCCGTCGCTCACTGAGAAAGCATTCGAGAAAGGCTGCCCCACCACGGGCTTGTGTGTGGAGATGGTGGCCATGGAGGCCCAGTCACAGCGGTGCGCCACGAAGCGCGCCACCCGGGCTACCTGCTCATGAGGCGGGATACCGAACAGAGCGGAGGAGGGTGCTGGAGAGGAGAACCAGAGGAGGCTGAGGAGCAGCACACACGATGCCCGCAAGAGAGCTCCCATTGTCGGGTAAGTTTTCTGGAGAAGGGTCGGTGAAATGATCTGGAGGTCTGGAGGGTCAGCTGACGACTATTCTATAAACACCGTGGAGATCCGGTGGAGTTTCAGAGTAAAAGCCCGAAACTGTTATGAAACATCCGCGTTGGGATTTCAAAACAAAAGCTTACAACCAGTTTTCATAATAAAAGGTGAATTTATTCCCAAACCTAAAGCTGAGTTAAATCCTTTCTTTGTAGGTCCAGGGTTATATCACGCTTTATGCCTGTGCCCAGAATGGCTTACTACTTAGTATTTCCCTATGTGAGGGGATTCTATTGCGGTCTAATGGGAGACTATACCTCATCAATGTGCGTTTATAACAAGTATGAGACAAATGCATTATTAAAGAAGCCCTATAAAACACTATTGTCTTTATCACATGTAAAAAGTTGTGCCAGTTTATATATATAATTTTTCCTTAAAGGCATATCAATTAAGCACACAGACAATAATCAACAACAAATAACCATAACAAAATGCTATTTATTATTAACTATATAAAAAAGTGAAAATGTCATTATAATGTTAACATTTGCCTTTGCGTCTGTTTTGATTTTGAATTTTGAAAGTCAATTTTATTCTGAAGGTGCAATATAAAAAAATCTAAAAACAAAGCAACTATATGGCAATTAAAATAAACATATGCAAAACATTTTCATAAGCAACACACAGACAAACAGACAAACTTTTTAATAAAAAAAACACACAACTGGGGGAGCCCTTAGCTCAGTTGGTAGGGCGTCCCCTCCATGGGCCTCGGCCAGCAGCGGACCCGGGTTCAATTCCAGCCCGCGGTCGTTCTCTGCATGTCACTCCCCTCTCTGCCCCATTTCAACTCTGTCTCTACACTATCAATAAAGCATAAAAATGCCAAAAGAATATCTTTAAAAAACAAAAAAAACACAACTTTCTTTTCCAGTTCATTTATTTTGAAAAATTTAAAAATCACAAAAAAAAAGTTTCAAACCGTTTTGATCCAAAAATATATTTGTTTGTTGACAGTGTTGTTGCCGCGGTTACTGCTCTCCCACCTGACACTCCGTCTCCACCGTGAATCGCCCTCGGCAACCGTTGCTACGACACAGGCACGCCACTTCTCGCTTCGTGTTCGCGTCGCTGCTGTAATCCCACGTGAGCTCAGATCCGGCCTTAACAACACTGTGAGAGAAACAATGTTATTAATGTGGAGTGAGTGTGAGTGAGTGAGTGAGTGAGTGAAGGTGAGTGAGTGAGTGAGTGAGTGAGTGAGTGAGTGAGTGAGTGAGCGAGCGAGTGAGTGAGTGGTGAGTGAGTGGTGAGTGAGTGAGTGAGTGAGTGAGTGGTGTGTGTGAGTTGTGAGTGGTGCGTTGAGTGAGTGAGTGTGTAGTGAGTGAGCAGTGAGTGAGTGAGTGAGTGAGTGAGTGAGTGAGTGAGCCAGTGAGTGAGTGAATGAGTGAGTGAGTGAGTGAGTGAGTGAGTGAGTGATGAGTGTGTGAGTGAGTGAGGGAGTGAGTGAGTGAGTGAGTTTTTACCCTCGTGTGAAGAACGCGATCACGGGAAACGCCGGGTCGTGAGAGTCGGTGAAAACGTTCTGGATGAAAAGATTCGGCTGACAGGAATGCTGTTCAGACAGACAGAGAGAGAGACAGACGAGGCAGAGATACAGACAGGTAGAGAGACAGAGAGACAGACAGCAGAGAGACAGACAGGCAGGTAGAGAGAGAGAGAGACAGAGAGAGAGACAGAGAAGGAGAGAGAAGAGACAGAAGAGAGACAGGAAGAGAGAGACAGGTAGAGAAGAGAGAGACAGGTAGAGGAGACAGACAGAGACAGAGACAGAGAGAGAGAAGACAGACAGAAGACAGGTAGAAGAGACAGAGAGAGAGACAGACAGACAGGTAGAGAGAGAAGAGAAGACAGAGAGAGAGACAGACAGACAGGTAGAGAGACAGAGAGAGAGAGAGGACAGACAGACAGGTAGAGAGACAGGCAGTAGAGACAGACAGTAGAGAGACAGACAGACAGACAGACAGACAGTACAGAGAGAGTTACTAAATAACAATGACATACATACCAGTTTACAGAGCCTAGGCTGTGCACACACAGTACAGACAGGTAGTGGATCATGAGGAGATATTCACTGATTTTGACAACAAGCGTTCTCCAGAATCACTGACTCTTTAATATAAACTTTTCTCACGTTAAGGTATGTGTGTGTGAGAGATAGAGAGAGGGAAGGAGAGAGGGAGGGAAGGAGAGAGAGACAGAAGGACAGAGATAGAGAGAGAGAAGGAGAGAGAGAGAGAGAGAGAGAAAGAGAGAGGGAGGGAAGGAGAGAGAGAGAGAGAGGGAGAGAGGGAGAGAGAGGGAGAGAGAGGGAGAGAGAGTGAGAGGAGAGAGAGAGAGAGAGGGAGGGAAGGAGAGAGAGAGGGAAGGAGAGAGAGAGAGGGAGGGAAGGAAGGAGAGAAAGAGAGAAGGAGAGCGGGAGAGAGGGAGACAGAGAGGGAGAGACAGAGGGAGAAGGAAGGAGAGAGAGACAGAGACATAGAGAGAGAGAATGAGGGAGAGAGAGAGAGAGAGGGATAGAGAGACAGAAGGAAAGAGAGAGACAGAAGGAAAGAGAGAGAGAGAGAAGGAGAGAGAGAGAGAGATAAACTTTTCTCACGTTAAGGTGTGTGAGAGTGTGAGATGGAGAGAGAGGGGGAGGGAAGGAGAGAGAAAGAGAAAGATAAACATTTCTCACGTTAATGAAGCGAGCGACGTTTCCCTCTTTACTGGCGTCCAGGAAGTTGATGTCGTCGACGGCGATCGTCCTCTGTATCCAAACAAACAAAACTTTATTGATAAAGGACTTTTCACACACAAGAAATAGGGTTTTTCACACTAAAAGCATTGTAAAAACACTACTGGACTATGGGCATTTTCAAGTAATTTCTTTTTGACTAAGTATATAAATAAATTGCTTCATTGGAGAGACGCAAGGTCCATTTAAAATTAATACTTCACACACAACCATAGTAAAATACTGAATAAAAACTCAGACACACACACACACACACACACACACACACACACACACACACACACACAACACACACACACACACACACACACACACACACACACACACACACACACACACACACACACACACACACAGAGGTTAAAAAAGGCCCTTATAGCGTGGCAGTTAATTTTAGATATTTTTTACCTTTAAACTTTTCGTCTTCTTCTTGGTCTCTGTCTCGTCCTCTGCTGCGTCCTGATTGGCTGGAGACTGGTCACCTGATCCCACAGACCCCGCCTGATTGGAGGGGAAAAAAATAAGTTAAATAAGTTTTATTTTGACATTTTTGAAAGAGATGCACAAATAAAGGCCCCAGACTCTGACTGTGTGTGAGTGAGTGCGTGCGTGCATGCGTGCGTGAGTGAGTGTGCGAGTGAGTGCGTGCATGCGTGCGTTTGTCCGTGCGTGCGTGTGAGTGAGTGAACAATGTTATTTGTGTTGTGTGAGTGAGTGAGTGAGTGAGTGAGTGAGTGAGTGAGTGAGTGAGTGAGTGAGTGAGTGAGTGAGTGTGTGTGTTGTGCGCGCGCGTGTGTGTGTGTGTGTGTGTGTGTGTTGTGTGTGTGTGGTGTGTGTGACTGACCGTGCGCGTGTGTGTGTGTGTGTGTGTGACTGACCGTGTGTGTGTGTTGCGTGTGTGTGTGACTGACCGTGTTGTTGTTGTGGTTAGTGTCTGGCGGTCTCTGGATCACTGGGACCAGGTGCGGTGATGTCATAGCGTTCTGGCTCTGCGATGACGTAATGTTTGTCTGCGTCGCCGGGGGAACCAGCCATTCCGTCACCACCTCCACCTCGTCGTCTGACGTTAGCTCGTTGCGCGTCGTTAGCTTGTTTTGTGTTAGCTCGTTGCGCGTTAGCTTCGGGGGCGGGGCATCAACAGGGACAAGCACGCGCCGCAGAATCACACCTGAGACACACAGGGACAATCAATCAATCAATCAATCAATCAATCAATCATAGATAGGTAGATAGATAGACAGACAAGTCAGTCACTCACTCACTCACTCATTTTACTATTTACTATTACTCATATGTGATGTGTTGCCTCTACCATGGTCTTTACATTGTGGTTGTAGTAACTATATGTGTCCACAGGAGGGCGCCAAAAGCTGCACTTTGGATAGTATAGTACTCTGGTTACACTGAGAAGCTGATTGTCCTTATAATCTTTACACACACACACACACACACACACACACACTGATAGATAGATAGATAGATAGATAGATAGATAGATAGATAGATAGATAGATAGATAGATAGATAGATAGATAGATAGATAGATAGATAGATAGATAGATAGATAGATATAGACAGGCAGACAGACAGACTGAGACACACAGGGACAATCAATCAATCAATATATCAGTCAATCAATGGATGGAAAGACAGACAGACAGATGAATAGATTAACATGACATCGTCTGACCTGCGTATATGCAAATGAAGGTTCCACTGTCTATGTCGTCACGACAGCGGACGCCCCAACCGCGATCCTCAGTTTGAAACACCTGAGGGAGAGACAGACAGACAGGTAGATAGATAGATAGATAGATAGATAGATAGATAGATAGATAGATAGATAGATAGATAGATAGATAGATAGATAGATAGATAGATAGATAGATAGATAGACAGACAGGTAAACAGATTGATAGATTCAGTTTTTAAACATGATTAAAACACATGTAAAAAGAGGAAACTGAACCTGACCTGCAGTCTGACTCTGATTCCTCTCTGGACCAACCGGTTCTGACAGCGAGACCGATCACATCCGCACCACGGACCACATTCATACAACCTGCAGAGAGACAGGCAGAGAGAGAGAGAGACAGGCAGGCAGAGAGACAGAGAGACAGAGAGACAGAGAGAGAGAGACAGGCAGACAGGCAGAGAGAGACAGGCAGGCAGGCAGGCAGGCAGACAGACAGACAGAGAGAGACAGGCAGACAGACAGGCAGAGAGTGAGACAGGCAGACAGGCAGAGAGAGGGAGAGAGACAGAGGGAGAGACAGAGAGAGGCAGAGAGAGATAGGGAGAGAGACAGACAGACAGAGAGAGACAGACAGGCAGGCAGAGAGAGAGAGAGAGAGAGACAGGCAGACAGACAGAGAGAGAGAGGGAGGCAGACAGACAGGCAGAGAGAGAGAGACAGGCAGAGAGAGACAGGCAGGCAGGCAGAGAGAGAGAGACAGAGAGAGAGAGACAGAGAGACAGACAGAGAGACAGACAGGCAGGCAGAGAGAGAGAGAGACAGACAGGCAGAGAGTGAGAGAGACAGACAGAGAGAGACAGACAGGCAGAGAGACAGACAGACAGACAGACGACAAATGCACAAAGAAAAGTTTGTTAAAAAACATTTCGTCATAGTTTTCATTAACAAAATGAACCCTGGTTTATAATAAGTCTCACCCATCCTGTGTGTGTGTCTCTCTCGGTGTCTCTGTCTGTGTGTCTGTGTGTGTGTGTGTGTGTGTGTGTGTGTGTGTGTGTGTATGTGTGTGTGTGTGTGTCTCTCTCGGTGTCTCTGTCTGTGTGTCTGTGTGTGTGTGTGTGTGTGTGTGTGTGTGTGTGTGTGTGTGTGTGTGTGTGTGTATGTGTGTGTGTGTGTGTGCGTGAGAGACACAGAGAGAGAGAGAGAGAGAGAGAGACAGAGAGAGAGAGAGAGAGAGAGACAGACAGAGAGAGACAGAGAGAGAGAGAGAGAGACTTACCCTTCCTCTGTGCCAGTCTCCAGCCTGTGGTGTGTGTAATGCTGCCCTCTAGTGGTGGCTCTAACACACTGACAGCTGGCAGCATCACAGCCGTCTGTACAGTCGCAGCAGACGGAGAACAGAGCGCCTTGGGACAGGAAGCAGCCCGGCGGCCATCTTTCCTTTCTGTAGCGGAACTCTGACGGACGCACGCCGTCTCTGCCGACGCACAGGTCCACCGCTGTGGGCTCCACGCCTAGAGACAGGGGGGTAAGGGGTTATCTGTCTGTCTGTCTGTCTGTCTGTCTGTCTGTCTGTCTGTCTGTCTGTCTGTGGGCTCCACGCCTAGAGACAGGGGGGTACGGGGTTATCTGTCTGTCTGTCTGTCTGTCTGTCTGTCTGTCTGTCTGTCTGTCTGTCTGTCTGTCTGTCTGTCTGTCTGTCTGTCTGTGGGCTCCACGCCTAGAGACAGGGGGGTACGGGGTTATCTAATAATAATAATAATGATGGATTGGATTTATATAGCGCTTTTCAAGTCACTCAAAGCGCTTTACAGGGTTCCAGGTTCCATTCATTCACACACAGTCATACTGGTGGTGGTAAACTACGAGAGTAGCCACAGCTGCCCTGGGGCAGACTGATGGAAGCGTGGCTGCCATTCAGCGCCTACGGCCCCTCCGACCACCACCTCAAACATACAGCAGTCATACACATTCACACGAGGCAAGGTGGGTGAAGTGTCTTGCCCAAGGACACAACAACCATGACACAGGTGGCAGGGCGGGGATCGAACCGCCAACCCTTCGATCATCAGCCGACCCGCTCTACCACCTGAGACACAGTCACCCCAACTGTATGTCTGTCTGTGTGTCTCACCGCGGCTCAGGTCTGTCTCCGGTCTCCACGGTAACGCGAGGGGAGGAGGGTCCAACCGCACGCGAGGGTTAAAGGTGAACAAGTCCACCTGCAAGAAACACACAGGGTCAGTGTGTGTGTGTGTGTGTGTGTGTGTGTGTGTGTGTGTGTGTGTGTGTGTGTGGTGTTGTGTGTGTGTGTGTGTGTGTGTGTGTGTGTGTGTGTGTGTGTGAGAGACAGAATGTGTGTGGGAGTGTGGGGGAGAGAGAGAGAGAGAGAGAGAGAGAGAGAGAGAGAGAGAGAGAGAGAGTGTGTGTGTGTGTGTGTGTGTGTGTGTGTGTGTGTGTGTGTGTGTGTGTGTGTGTGTGTGTGTGTGTGTGTGTGTGTGTGTGTGTGTGTGTGTGTATCCCCAGCTCTTATTTTGGTAGTGTGTTCTCTCTTCTCTGCTCTTATTGTGGCGGTACCTGCAGGATGTCGTAGCTGTCCGTGGCGAGCAGGAACAGCATCACGTCGTCGTGGTTACGGAGGCTCTTCCCGCACGGCGCTTTGTAGACGACGTCCCATTGGTCGCCGGCCCCCCCTGGCCCCTCCCCCTCCCCCTCCCCCAGGGGCGATGACATCATCA
>CM047528.1:13623010-13625510 GCA_026122265.1 Ammodytes dubius
GACAGATATGTATGTAGTGCTCAGCATCTTACTGATGACAAATTAACATAAAAGAATGTGTAATGTGTCTAATGCCATACTGTTACACTTAAAACACATTTAAACTGAAAAATAAAATGATTCCCGCCACCAATTTTGGTATCATAATTGTTTATTGCAATTTTTATTTTGAAAGTATTGCTAGTATGAAAATCTCGTCTAACTTTACAATATACATTTTATTTTGAAAAGTTCAACCAGATGTATTGCTTCCATATGTCTCACCTCATGTAGTTTTATTTTGAAAGTCTTAACCGAAAGTATTACTCGTGTGATTGCGTCTGGCTTTACACTATTGAGGTTGTAGTTACTACATGTGTCCACAAGAGGGCGCCGATGGCCGCGCTCTGAATACTATTAGTACTTTAGTTACACAGATACAGTAGATAGATAGATAGATAGATAGATAGATAGATAGATAGATAGATAGATAGATAGATAGATAGATAGATAGATAGATAGATAGATAGATAGATAGATAGATAGATAGATAGATAGATAGATAGATAGATAGATAGATAGATAGATAGATAGATAGATAGATGGATCACTCACTCACTCACTCACTCACTCACTCACTCACTCATTTTACTATTTACTATTACTCATTATGTGATTGTTTTCCTCTACCATGGTCTTTACATTGTGGTTGTAGTAACTATATGTGTCCACAGGAGGGCGCCAAATACCGCGCTCTTAATACTATAGTACTCTGGTTACACTGAGAAGCTGATAATCTTTACACACAAACAAATCAAATCAAATCAAATCAAATCAGTTTTATTTGTATAGCCCAAAATCACAAATACATTTGTCTCAGTGGGCTTTACATTTCACACACACACACACACACACACACACACACACACACACACACACACACACACACACACACACACACACACACACACACACACACTGATAGATAGATAGATAGATAGATAGATAGATAGATAGATAGATAGATAGATAGATAGATAGATAGATAGATAGATAGATGGATAGGATACATAGATAGATAGATAGATAGATACATAGATAGATAGCATTGGGTTTTGCAAATGTGTTCTGTGAATTTTCAATTAAAACAATTGTTCACCAAAAAGATAATATAAGACAGAAAAAGTGCCTCACTTTCGGGCTTCCACAGCCAGTGAAGCTTTGTTCTGCTGAAGGTCCAAGTTGAAATTGAAATTGAAATTCGACGACGCGGAAATGAACGCAAACGCAAACGCAAGTTTAGAGGGTTTTGGTTTGATGAAGGATTGAACGCGGATGTTTGTGTTGTTGCATACCTCAGTCTTCCAGCTGCAGGATTTGAACCCACGACTCCAGAGTCCCCAGGCCATGGATTTACCACTGGACCGTCTTCAGCGCTGAGGCTTTGGATTGTTAATTAAAGCTTTAGACAGTTCATTCTCTAAACAGTCAAGATGGTGACTTCACAGCCCTGTGTAAAGGGGATATGTCAAGCCTTATGCAAATGAGTTAATGGGCTTTTTACACTTAGAAAATGTTATCAACTTTATTTGACTGAATTTATTAAGTAATTGTGATTATTAATACACCAGCGTGTTAGGGCCACTGTGAGGAACAGAAAAGAAATAGAGAATTCAGTTTTCTCAGACAGGGAATGGAACCCTTGGTCTCCAATGTGTGAGTCAGAGGTGCTACCCAGGGAGCTATCCAGACATGGGAAGGGTTAGAGTTTCTATGTGCTGTTCCCTCTTCCTGGTTTGCCAGTGATTGGTTGAGCAGGTGTGTGAGTCACTCAGGTGTTCTCAATCAGCCAATAGGATCCAGTTGTAGCATACTGCATCCTGACTAGATACTCCCTGTGTTCCAAATCACATACTCTTTCTCTTTACTACACTACATACTAAAGTACAGAAGAGTTTTAGTCTTTTTACTACACTACATACTAAAGTACAGAAGAGTTTTAGGGCCACAGGAGAGAAAGAAAATCAGATAAGTACGATTTTTTTTTCATTATGTCGTGAAATGTCAAGAATAAAGACGAATGCTCCAAAAGCTAGTGGGGCATTTATGTATTTTCAGCATACTACAATTGATGTGCATGTATTGGGACATCCTAAAGCTTTTTCTGGCATACTAAATAGTAGGGAAGTATGGGGATTGGAACGCAGGGACTGTTTATGGTCAGCTGTGGTATGGAGGAGAGGAAAAAGAAAGAGTATGAGATTTATAAAGCAGGGCACGTTATGAATTTAACTGCTTTGATGAATGTGCCATCAGAGCCTACAGTAGTTGTGGTTGTAGTTCCTACATGTGTCCACAGGAGGGCGCCAGAGACCGCACTCTGAATAGTATAGTACTCTGGTTACACTGAGAAGCTGATTGTCCTCATAATCTTTACAACACACACACACACACACACACACACACACACACACACACACACACACACACACACACACACACACACACACACACACACACA
>CM047528.1:13628010-13635510 GCA_026122265.1 Ammodytes dubius
TCTCACTCACTCACTCACTCACCCACTCACTCATTTTACTATTTACTATTACTCATTATGTGATTGTGTGCCTCTGCCATGGTCTTTACACTGTTGTGGTTGTAGTAACTATATGTGTCCACAGGAGGGCGCCAAATACCACACTCTGAATAGTATAGTACTCTAATTACACTGAGAAGCTGATAAGCTTTACACACACACACACACACACACACACACACACACACACACACACACACACACACACACACACACACACACACACACACACACACACACACACACACACACACACACACACACACACTGATAGATTGATAGATTGATAGATATACAAACAGACAGACAGACAGACAGACAGACAGACAGACAGATAGATAGATAGATAGATAGATAGATAGATAAATAGATAGATAGATAGATAGATAGATAGATAGATAGATAGACAGATAGATAGATAGATAGATAGATAGATAGATAGATAGATAGATAGATAGATAGATAGATAGATAGATAGATAGATAGATAGATAGATAGATAGATAGATAGATAGATAGATAGATAGATAGATAGATAGATACATAGATAGATAGATAGATAGATAGATAGATAGATAGATAGCATTGTGTTTTGCAAATGTGTTCTGTGAATTTTCAATTAAAACAATTGTTCACCAAAAAGATAATATAAGCCAGAAAAAGTGCCTCACTTTCGGGCTTCCACAGCCAGTGAAGCTTTGTTCTGCTGAAGGTCCAAGTTGAAATTGAAATTGAAATTCGACGACGCGGAAATGAACGCAAACGCAAACGCAAGTTTAGAGGGTTTTGGTTTGATGAAGGATTGAACGCGGATGTTTGTGTTGTTGCATACCTCAGTCTTCCAGCTGCAGGATTTGAACCCACGACTCCAGAGTCCCCAGGCCATGGATTTACCACTGGACCGTCTTCAGCGCTGAGGCTTTGGATTGTTAATTAAAGCTTTAGACAGTTCATTCTCTAAACAGTCAAGATGGTGACTTCACAGCCCTGTGTAAAGGGGATATGTCAAGCCTTATGCAAATGAGTTAATGGCTTTTTACACTTAGAAAATGTTATCAACTTTATTTGACTGAATTGATTAAGTAATTGGGATTATTAATACACCAGCGTGTTAGGGCCACTGTGAGGAACAGAAAAGAAATAGAGAAATCAGTTTTCTCAGACAGGGAATGGAACCCTTGGTCTCCAATATGTGAGTCAGAGGTGCTACCCAGGGAGCTATCCAGACATGGAAGGGTTAGAGTTTCTATGTGCTGTTCCCTCTTCCTGGTTTGCCAGTGATTGGTTGAGCAGGTGTGTGAGTCACTCAGGTGTTCTCAATCAGCCAATAGGATCCAGTTGTAGCATACTGCATCCTGACTAGATACTCCCTGCGTTCCAAATCACATACTCTATTATCTAATATTTTTACTACATTACATACTAAAGTACAGAAGAGTTTTAGTCTTTTTACTACACTACATACTTAAGTACAGAAGAGTTTTAGTCTTTTTACTACACTACATACTAAAGTACAGAAGAGTTTTAGAGCCACAGGAGAGAAAGAAAATCAGATAAGTACGATTTTTTTTTCATTATGTCGTGAAATGTCAAGAATAAAGACGAATGCTCCAAAATGCTATTGGAGTTAGTGGGGCATTTATGTATTTTTCAGCATACTACAATTGATGTGCATGTATTGGGACATCCTAAAGCTTTTTCTGGCATACTAAATAGTAGGGAAGTATGGGGATTGGAATGCAGGGACTGTTTATGATCAGCTGTGGTATGGAGGAGAGGAAAAAGAAAGAGTATGAGATTTATAAAGCAGGGCACGTTATGAATTTAACTGCTTTGATGAATGTGCCATCAGAGCCTACAGTAGTTGTGGTTGTAGTTCTTACATGTGTCCACAGGAGGGCGCCAGAGACCGCGCTCTGAATAGTATAGTACTCTGGTTACACTGAGAAGATGATTGTCTTTATATTCACTGTAACTCTTACTTCCTCCTGCCTCACACACACACACACACACACACACACACACACACACACACACACACACACACACACAAAACACACACACACACACACACACACACACACACACACACACACACACACACACACACACACACACACACACACACAGGCAGTTTTATGGGTAAACATGTTAAACCCTATTAACCTGCAGGATAGATAGATAGATAGATGGATAGATAGATAGATAGAT
The DNA here is from genome assembly GCA_026122265.1 of Ammodytes dubius. NCBI lineage: Eukaryota > Metazoa > Chordata > Actinopteri > Uranoscopiformes > Ammodytidae > Ammodytes > Ammodytes dubius. The sequence goes on from CM047528.1 coordinate 13,630,260, forward strand.
AGATAGAGATAGATAGATAGATAGATAGATAGATAGATAGATAGATAGATAGATAGATAGATAGATAGATAGATAGATAGATAGATAGATTTTTTTTTTTTCATTTTTCATTTAACTTTTATTTATCCTCGAGAGACCAATTGAGGGGTGACCCTCATTTTCAATGACGTCGAGTTCAAAACAAATTCAAAGGAAAAACAACAATACATAAACAATATTCAATGCAAATACATCAAATACACAACAACAGGTGAAGAGAAAAACAATTGAAACATTTACACAGTGGTGAAGATTAAGTGGCAGCAATTAAAATTAAATTGGTGAAAGTACAATATAGCCTAATTAAAACAGATAGATAGATAGATAGATAGATAGATAGATAGATAGATAGATAGATAGATAGATAGATAGATAGATAGATAGATAGATAGATAGATAGGTAAACATGTAACCCCATTCACCTGCATTACAGCAGCCTATACTGTCACCTTGGTTACAGCATAATACTCAACATACTTTTAAACACTTTAGACAGTAAATACAGAACGTGTATTTTGGCGTTTTCTTAATTTTTTTCACTCCCGGAAGTCTTGCTTGTATGTAAATGTCTCTAGTTTTACAGCCTCTTATTTTGTAAGGTTGACCGGACCTTCTACCTGTATGTGATCGCGTCTGGCTTTACACACGGTTGTAGTTACGGCGTGTGGCCACAGGGGGGCGACAACCTCCGTGCTTTGAATGGGACACCGGTTTATCTTCCCTTTTACTGTTTTGACTCATCATTATGGTTCAATGCGGACTGAAATGAAATGAAGTACGATGGTCTGGTTGGACCAGGCTAGTTTCACTTGGGTGTTGTTTAAAGAAACGTTACTAGATAGATAGATAGATAGATAGATAGATAGATAGATAGATAGATAGATAGATAGATAGATAGATAGATAGATAGATAGATAGATAGATAGATAGATAGATAGATAGATAGATAGATAGATACATAGATACATAGATACTTAGATACATAGATACATAGATAGATAGCATTGTGTTTTGCAAATGTTTTCTGTGAATTTTCAATTAAAATAAGTGTTAAAAAGATCATATAAGACAGAAAAAGTGCCTCACTTTCGGGCTTCCACAGCCAGTGAAGCTTTGTTCTGCTGAAGGTCCAAGTTGAAATTGAAATTGAAATTCGACGACGCGGAAATGAACGCAAACGCAAACGCAAGTTTAGAGGGTTTTGGTTTGATGAAGGATTGAACGCGGATGTTTGTGTTGTTGCATACCTCAGTCTCCCAGCTGCAGGATTTGAACCCACGACTCCAGAGTCCCCAGGCCATGGATTTACCACTTGACCGTCTTCAGCGCTGAGGCTTTGGATTGTCAATTAAAGCTTTAGACAGTTCATTCTCTAAACAGTCAAGATGGTGACTTCACAGCCCTGTGTAAAGGGGATATGTCAAGCCTTATGCAAATGAGTTAATGGGCTTTTTACTCTTAGAAAATGTTATCAACTTTATTTGACTGAATTGATTAAGTAATTGTGATTATTAATACAACAGCGTGTTAGGGCCACTGTGAGGAACAGAAAATAAATAGAGAATTCAGTTTTCTCAGACAGGGAATGGAACCCTTGGTCTCCAATATGTGAGTCAGAGGTGCTACCCAGGGAGCTATCCAGACATGGGAAGGGTTAGAGTTTCTATGTGCTGTTCGCTCTTCCTGGTTAGCCAGTGATTGGTTGAGCAGGTGTGTGAGTCACTCAGGTGTTCTCAATCAGCCAATAGGATCCAGTTGTAGCATACTGCATCCTGACTAGATACTCCCTGCATTCCAAATCACATACTTTTTCTTTTTACTACACTACATACTAAAGTATAGAAGAGTTTTAGTCTTTTTACTACACAACATACTAAAGTACAGTAGAGTTTTAGGGCCACAGGAGAGAAAGAAAATCAGATAAGTACGATTTTTTTTTCATTATGTCGTGAAATGTCAAGAATAAAGACGAATGCTCCAAAATGCTATTGGAGTTAGTGGGGCATTTATGTATTTTTCAGCATACTACAATTGATGTGCATGTATTGGGACATCCTAAAGCTTTTTCTGGCATACTAAATAGTAGGGAAGTATGGGGATTGGAACGCAGGGACTGTTTATGGTCAGCTGTGGTATGGAGGAGAGGAAAAAGAAAGAGTATGAGATTTATAAAGCAGGGCATGTTATGAATTTAACTGCTTTGATGAATGTGCCATCAGAGCCTACAGTAGTTGTGGTTGTAGTTACTACATGTGTCCACAGGAGGGCGCCAGAGACCGCGCTCTGAATAGTATAGTACTCTGGTTACACTGAGAAGCTGATTGTCTTTATATTCACTGTAACTCTTACTTCCTCCTGCCTCACACACACACACACACACACACACACACACACACACACACACACCCACACACACACACACACACACACACACACACACACACACACAACACACACACACACACACACACACACACACACACACACACACACACACACACACACACACAAAACACACACACACACACACACTTTTGTTTCTAAAAAAAAAATCAACTAAACTTTCCATAACCATTCTCAGCACTATTCTGAAGGTTATTACAGAAGGATTTGTTCATATGTTGTTCACTGTCTGATTTATGAGACATTTTCCTCTTAAAAAAATGCCGAAAAGGGCAATACTATTTTTTTTCTTTATTTATAAAAAAAAAGTTGTATCCATATTCTCTTTTGTTAAAACCTTGGACACATAATAAGTTGTAAAAATTGCATTTAATTATTTTTAAATGCAAACTAACGCCAAATTAGTAGTATATTTTCCAAACATTTCTTAAAGAATTGTAATATAAAATATTATTGTTTTAATGTCAGTGATCAACTGGCAAAGCTTCATGATGATATCTATAAGGTAAACATGTTAAACCCTATTAACCTGCAGGATGGATAGATAGATAGATAGATAGATAGATAGATAGATAGATAGATAGATAGATAGATAGATAGATAGATAGATAGATAGATAGATAGATAGATAGATAGATAGATAGATAGATAGATAGATAGATAGATAGATAGATAGATAGATAGATAGATAGATAGGTAAACTAGGTAAACATGTAACCCCATTCACCCGCATTACAGCAGCCTATACTATCACCTTGGTTACAGCATGATAATACTCTACATACTTTAAAACACTTTAGACAGTAAATACAGAACGTGTATTTTGGCGTTTTCTTAATTTTTTTCTCTACCGGAAGTCTTGCTTGTACGTTAATGTTTCTAGTTTTACAGCGCTTTATTTTGTAAGGTTGACCGGACCTTCTACCTGTATGTGATCACGTCTGGCTTTACACATGGTTGTAGTTGCGGCGTGTGGCCACAGGGGGGCGACAACCTCCGTGATTTGAATGGGACACCGGTTTATCTTCCCTTTTACTGTTTTATACTCATCATTATGGTTCAATGCGGACTGAAATGAAATGAAGTACGATGGTCTGGTTGGACCAGGCTAGTTTCACTTGGGTGTTGTTTAAAGAAACGTTACTACAAGAGAGTAATCTTTGCTTTTGTAGAAGTTAGTGGCGATAGTTCTTGCTCGACTAAACCTTATATTTAGCCAACTGCTTATTTCAAACCGTTACAAACCGTTAGCTTAAGCTAGTGAAGCTAGCACAATGTAGCCTACCTTCCTCCTTCTAATATAAGGTTTCTAACGTGTGCTCTGTCTAAATAAAGGTGTTGTGTTGTCCGCTTTCATTCACAGATATTAACGGTTTAGTACATTGATGCTTTGAAACAGTTAATACATTATTACAACGAATTTAGTAACATTACAGTGGCTGTAGTCATAGATATAAATACGTATCTATCTATCTATCTATCTATCTATCTATCTATCTATCTATCTATCTATCTATCTATCTATCTATCTATCTATCTATCTATCTATCTATCTATCTATCTATCTATCTATCTATCTATCTATCTATCTATCTATCTATCTATCTATCTATCTATCTATCTATCTATCTATCTATCTATCTATCTATCTAATGTACTGTCTCATAAATGCCCGTAGGTGTAGTAACTCATTGTGGTCACCAGGGGGCGACACAGTCCGTGGTTTGAATAGAATACCCATTTAACGACTCTTTTGCTTTTTACCTGTAGGTGTAATACCTCAATGTGGCCACATGAGGGCAGTAGAGAGGTAATTATAAACTGATCAATATCTTATGTATAGAGACAAGTTCCCCTCACTGAAAATAGACAATTAATAGTTCTTCACTCACTCACTCACTCACTCACTCACTCACACGCACACACGCACACACGCACGCACGCACGCACACACGCACACACACACACACACACACACACACACACACACACACACACACACACACACACACACACACACACACACACACACACACACACACACACACACACACACACACACACACACACACACACACACACGAGAGTTCAGGTACAGATTTGGTTCTTCCGTTAACCCCACACAGTTACCTAAGCGGCTCAACGCCAACGTGTGAGCTCGTGCGTTATCCCGTTTCACTCGCTAAATTGGATTAAACAAAAGCGTTCCTGTCGACAGCTCCACAATATTCCACCAAGCCGAGCGATAGAACGAGCTTCTAACTGACGGAGACATTTTAGGAATTATATTTTTTATTTTTTTGAGTCTCTATGGAGATTTCGCTCAGTGTCCTGCGAATTGTTTTTTTTTACCGCGAGGAACTTCCAATCATTTATAGCGTTAATTTCAGCGAGTTTTAAAATTATTCTGGTGTGAAATAACTCAACCAAAACTGAACGGCGATAGTTACATGTATGTATTTAAGGACTGTTTGCGCGTCTGGATGTTAAATAGGCTCAAAAAAATACATCAACAGTTGTGCTGTGTCGAGTTTTTTCCAAATATTTTTTTTTAAAGAACATTTCTGGACATATTTGACAAAACTTTTCTGGCCTAAAGGACGTCTGCAGAACCATCCATTCCAGCGTCTTCTCAGCGTCTGTTCAGGTTGGTTTTGTTTTTACTAGTTTCAAATGTTAAGGTTGAATCAATAGCTCCAAAAAAATGTATTTAAAGGTGCAGTCAGTGTTTCTGGAGAACGCTTCTTGTCAAAATTACTTGTTGTCAAAATCAGTGAATATCTCCTCATGATCTGCTACCTGTCTGTAC
>CM047528.1:13643010-13645510 GCA_026122265.1 Ammodytes dubius
TCACTGCTAAAGAAAAACAAAAGTGCAACACATGTATTTTCTTTTTTTTAATATTATTTTTTGGCATTTTCAAGCTTTATTGAATAGTACAGAGTTGAAATGGGGAGACAGAGAGAGAGAGAGAGAGAGAGAGAGAGAGAGAGAGAGACACAGAGAGAGAGAGAGAGAGAGAGGGGGGGGGGGGGGAATGACCTGCAGTAAAGGTCCACGGGTCAGATTTGAACCTGCGACCACTGCAACAAAGGCCGTTAAAGATGGTTGTATAGGAGAAATATACAGACGCAAACAGACAAGGTTTAGTCAAATAAACACCTGAATGTACATGTTGGACCTTTTGATTTATACTAGTATGAAAGAAGACATGTTATGGAAGAGAGAGAGAGAGTGTGAGAGAGGGAGAGAGAGAGAGAGGGGGAGAGGGAGAGAGAGTATGAAAGAAGACATGTTATGGAAGATAGAGAGAGAGAGAGAGAGAGAGAGAGAGAGAGAGAGAGAGAGACACAGAGAGAGAGAGAGAGAGAGAGAGGGGGGGGGGGGGGAATGACCTGCAGTAAAGGTCCACGGGTCAGATTTGAACCTGCGACCACTGCAACAAAGGCCGTTAAAGATGGTTGTATAGGAGAAATATACAGACGCAAACAGACAAGGTTTAGTCAAATAAACACCTGAATGTACATGTTGGACCTTTTGATTTATACTAGTATGAAAGAAGACATGTTATGGAAGAGAGAGAGAGAGTGTGAGAGAGGGAGAGAGAGAGAGAGGGGGAGAGGGAGAGAGAGTATGAAAGAAGACATGTTATGGAAGATACATAGACTAAAAATTCTCTCACAAAAAAAAATGGTGTCCTGCCTAACATTCCATTATGATGTCATGCTGATCAAAAAAATATTTTCGCGTATGCACCGTTTCGTGTTGTCGTATAAACAGCCCCTCACTCACTCACTCACTCACTCACTCACTCACTCACTCACTCACTCACTCACTCACTCACTCACTCACTCACTCACTCACTCACTCACTCACTCACTCACTCACTCACTCAATCTCTCTCTCTCTCTCTCTCTCACTCACTCACTCCACTCACTCACTCACTCACTCACTCACTCACACAATCACTCACTCACTCACTCACTCTCTCACTCACTCACTCACTCACTCACTCACACAAACACTCACACACTCACTCACTCACTCACTCACTCACTCACTCACTCACTCACTCACTCACTCACTCACTCACTCACTCACTCACTCACTCACTCACTCACTCACTCACTCACTCACTCACTCACTCACTCACTCACTCACTCACTCTCTCACTCACTCACTCACTCACTCACACAAACACTCACACACACACTCACTCACTCACTCACTCACTCACTCACTCACTCACTCACTCACTCACTCACTCACTCACTCACTCACTCACTCACTCACTCACTCTCTATTCTAACCCATCTTTGCAGCGGGCGAATCAAGCAGCTTCTTTGGGCTTCGGGACTCGGATGAGAGGGTTTGGGGTCTGTTTCGTTTTGGGCGCCTTCTGCTCCATTCTGGTGAAATATGTTTTATTTGATTTGTACTATGAATTTATTATTCCCATTTTTTGATTGGAGTGATGTAAATGTTTTATTGTGTGTGTGTGTGCGGGCGTGTGCGTGTGTCTGTGTGTGTGTGTCTGTCTCTGTCTGTCTGTATGTTTGTGTGCGTGTGTGTGTGTGTGTGCTTGCGTGTGTCTGTCTGTCTGTGTGTGTGTGCGTGTGTGTGTGCGTGTGTGTGTGTGTGTGTGTGTGTGTGTGTGTGTGTGTGTGTGTGTGTGTGTGTGTCTGTCTGTCTGTCTCTGTCTGTGTGTCTGTGTCTGTCTCTGTCTGTATGTTGTGTGTTGTGTGTGTGTGTGTGTGTGTGTGTGTGTGTGTGTGTGTGTGTGGTGTGTGTGTGTGTGTGTGTGTGTGTGTGTGTGTGTGTGTGTGTGTGTGTGTGTGTGTGTGTGTGTGTGTGTGTGTGTGTGTGTGTGTGTGTGTGTGTGTGTGTGTGTGTGTGTGTGTGTGTGTGTGTGTGTGTGTGTGTGTGTGTGTGTAGGGAACCTGTCTGCTGTGGATTCCAGGTGTTGGTCTGCCTGCCTTCGCTGTTCTATACACTCTCGGAAACATCTTTGCTCTGAGCAGGTGAGTAAGTCTGTGTGTGTGTGTGTGCGTGTGCGTGTGTGTGTGCGTGTGCGTGTATATGTGCGTGTGCGTGTTTGCTTATAAATTAACTTCATTTCCCATAAACCCTTTGGGCAAGTGTTGAAATCAGTTTTTTTAAAGCTACAGTGCGTAACTTTTTCATATTAAAAATGAATGTCGGTTACATTCGAGCCATCGCAAACGAGTTGACACAAAGTTGATTAAGCCCTATTATCAGCTCCACAAAACTCTCTCTGTATTTCTCAGTATGGCAGCGTTTACAAACTGGTGTCCCCCCCCCCCTCCCCTCCTGACACTGGTGCAGGAGC
>CM047528.1:13658010-13660510 GCA_026122265.1 Ammodytes dubius
GTGTGTGTGTGTGTGTGTGTGTGTGTGTGTGTGTGTGTGTGTTTTGTCCAGAGTTGGTTTGTGGCTCAGAGTATTTTCAGGAAAAAAAACATAATTTTTTTGTTAGGTGAATATTGTCGACTCCACTCACTGGATCAGTGATCCTGTTAACCAGGTTATTCATTAGTGTGTGTGTGTCTGTGTCTGTGTGTGTGTGTGTGTGTGTGTGTGTGTGTGTGTCTGTCTGTGTGTGTGTGTGTGTGTGTGTGTGTGTGTGTGTGTGTGTGTGTGTGTCTGTGTGTGTGTGTGTGTGTGTGTGTGTGTTGACCGGTGGCACATTCACATCCATTCACACCTTCAGAAAACTCTTCATCTGAATTGAACGAGTTTGTGTGAGCGACTTTACTGTGTTTAGTATTTTTACTTAACAAAGGTTTTCCTGTTATATCAGTATAACCAACTGCTGTATACAGTCATATGAAAAAGTTTGGGAACCCCTCTCAGCCGGCATTATAATTGACTCTGCTTTCACACAAAAAAGATAAAAGTGGTATGTCTTTAATTTACCAGGAACAGCTAAGTACTGGGATGAAAAACTGGCTGTGCAAAAATATAGGAACCCTTGTGGTGTTGCTGATTTTAATGCATGTAACAGCATGTAAAACTGAGGACTTTAAACACAAAATTGGTTGGATTATGTTGTTAAGCCTTGAACCTCATATAAAGGTCTGTTTAATCATGATAACAGGTATTTTAGGTGCCTAAATGCAAGTTCCACTTCTCTTTGACTCTCTGCTGAATTGAGACAGAATGCGATCATCAAAACAGCTCCCAAAAGATCTGAAAAACAAAGGTTATTCATTGTCATGGTTTAGGGGAAGGCTACAAGAAACTTTCCCAAAGGTTTCAATTGTCAATTTCTACTGTAAGGAACGTTGTCAGGGAATGCATGTCTGTCTGTCTGTCTGTCTCTCTAGCCGTATGTTCCCGGTGCTTAAAGTCTCCGTGTCCGGCCTGGATCCTAGCTCCATGTATTCCCTGCTGCTGGACTTTGCTCCGGCAGACTCCTCACGGTGGAAGTTCGTGAACGGAGAGTGGGTTTCGGCGGGAAAAGCAGAATGTGGGCGGGGCCTAGCGCACGGCGGGGGTGATGTCACAGAGGGGCGTGGATTAGCGGAGGTAAGTGAGTTTAATTTTTTTATTTTTTTATTTTATTGATAAATGAGGAATTTATAATGATGATGATTGTACTGTATTATGAGGACAAAGTAGAAACCAAATATTAAATGTGTGTGTGTGTGTGTGTGTGTGTGTGTGTGTGTGTGTGCGCGCCTCTGTCTATGTGTGTGTGTGTCTTGTGTGTGTATGCATGCCTCTGTCTGTCTGTGTGTGTGTGTCTGTCTTTCTGTCTGTCTATGTGTGTGTGTGTGCCTCTGTGTGTGCCTTTGTCTATATGTGTGTGTGTGTGTGTGAGTGTGTGTGTGTGTGTGTGTGTGTGTGTGTGTGTGTGTGTGTGTGTGTGTGTGTGTGTGTGTGTGTGTGTGTGTGTGTGTGTGTGTGTGTGTGTTTGTCTCAGGGCCGGGATCATGGAGGGATATACATCCACCCAGACTCTCCGAACTTCGGCGCTCACTGGATGAAAGCTTCCGTCACCTTCAACAAAGTGAAACTAACAAACAAGGTCAACGGAGCCGGACAGGTACACACACACACACACACACACACACACACACACACACACACACACACACACACACACGTATATGCTCATAGAGCTCTCCAGCACTTTATAAATGGAGAAAATCCGTTATGAGATTTCAGGGAAAGCAGAGAAATTTAAACAGATATGTCAGCCTTTCCTGGACTATATAACAGTACTGAAGGGACCTACATGACACCTCGTTGACTTTTTATTTTCTGCTTAACATTTACCTTTAGTTTAAACAATATCCTTAGGGCCGCCCTTAGCTCAGTTGGTAGGGCGTCCCCCCCCATGGGCCTCGGCCAGCAGCGGACCCGGGTTCGATTCCAGCCCGCGGTCGTTCTCTGCATGTCACTCCCCTCTCTGCCCCATTTCAACTCTGTCTCTACACTATCAATAAAGCATAAAAATGCCAATAAAAATATCTTAAAAAAAAGAGTACGCCATGTTAGTTGTTTATTTTATTTTGTCTTTTTTTGTGTGTGTCCTTACAAAAAAACAAAAATGAAGTTCCGACCCACAATGTAATAGCCGATGTACAATACAACATTTCTTTCCCTCATTACAAAACTTTTCCACTATCTTTCTAAGTCATCTTGAGTGTCCTCCCTCTCTCTCTCTCTCGCACACACACACACACACACACACACACACACACACACACACACACACACACACACACACACACACACACAGTCCCTCTCTCACACACACACACACACACACACACACACACACACACACTCTCTCAGTTATTGTAGTGGAGTGGGCGAGAGACTATTAACCACTTCAGTCGCTCACTTCACCTGCTCGCCCTCG
>CM047528.1:13665510-13670510 GCA_026122265.1 Ammodytes dubius
GTACCCGGATGTCCTACTTCATGCGGCCAAGATTGTTAGTGTTGAAAAGTGCATCCTATTTGGGGCGATTCTGACCCACAATCCAGTGCGCACGTGAAGTGACGTCACATCGACGAAGCCTCCATATGAAAACAAACGGGGATGCGACGGATATAAAAGCAAGAGGCAAGATCAAGGCGCAATGTTATGATGAAATAAGAGAGTAAAGTATGTCCCAATAGTATGCCTACTGCATCCTAACTAGATTCTTTTTATCGTCGGATGTAGTATGTAGAATAGAAAAAAGAAAGAGGAGGAGATTCGGAACGCAACCAAAGAATAAGTGTCTGTGTGTCTTTAGGGGGCGGAGCTTTCCCTTACAGCAGCCTTCCGATGACATCACACCATCACCACGGTTACAAGCATCATCACGGTTACCCTGGGCGACACACACCTTACCCCCCCGCCTACCTGCCGCACCGCACACACACATCAGGTAACAACTGTGTGTGTGTGTGTGTGTGTGTGTGTGTGTGTGTGTGTGTGTGTGTGTGTGTGTGTGTATGTGTGTGTGTGTGTGTGTTCAAAAGTTACATTTTAAATTGTAAATCTTTTTTTTTCATAGTCATTTATTTTTAATTTGCAGTGAAAATTCTGCAGCGTAAAGTCTGTATGTAACAAATGTCGAGTATAAATGCTTTTGCGATCTGATTGAATTCTTTGAGCCCAAATATACATCGCCACCCATGTCATAATTGTTTGTATATGACCTCTCTCTGTGTGTGTGTGTGTGTGTGTGTGTGTGTGTGTGTGTGTGTGTGTGTGTGTGTGTGTGTGTGTGTGTGTGTGTGTGTGTGTGTGTGTGTGTGTGTGTGTGTGTGTGTGTGTGTTTTGAAGGCGGCCATGTTCTACCTGATGGATGGAGCCCTTCCCCTCCCTCTCCCCCACACAGGTGAGGCTCCTATCTATCTATCTATCTATCTATCTATCTATCTATCTATCTATCTATCTATCTATCTATCTATCTATCTATCTATCTATCTATCTATCTATCTATCTATCTATCTATCTATCTATCTATCTATCTATCTATCTATCTATCTATCTATCCATCCATCCATCCATCCATCCATCCATCCATCCATCCATCCATCCATCCATCCATCCATCCATCCATCCATCCATCCATCCATCCATCTCCATCCATCCATCCATCCATCCATCCGTCCATCCATCTATCCATCTATCCATCTATCCATCTATCTATCCATCCATCCGTCCATCCATCTATCCATCTATCCATCTATCCATCTATCCATCTATCTATCCATCCATCCGTCCATCCGTCCATCCATCTATCCATCCATCCATCCATCTATCCATCCATCTATCCATCCATCCATCCATCTATCCATCTATCTATGTATGTATGGCCGATTCTGGCTCTAATCCCAAACATTCTTTCTGCTTTCACTCTCACATTTCAAAACTGGCTCTAAACTCCTACAATAAAGTGAAGTCATCTTTATTTGTCAGTTGTACACGAGGCACATTGAAATTCGTCTTTTCGCATATCCCCTCTCGAGTTACCACACTTCGGAGCAGTTTTGGGGTTAAGTGTCTTGCTCAAGGACACAATGGTAGAGATGGTGGGCACCGTAGACACAATACCAGCCTCTGCTAGTTTTACTACTAACACCCTCCTGTCCGGTGCCGGGGATCGAACCAGCGACCTCATGGTTACTGGTCGGCCACCTTTTCCTCTAGGCCATCCTACCACCCCTATAATAAACTATAACATATTCTGCAAAGAAAATGGACGTTGAATAATCTCATTGTCTAAACGTGTTGTTGTTTTCAGTCAGTATCTGTGGAGTGAGTTTAGTCCCGCCTCCTCTGTGCATGGACCAATCACCAGCGAGAGCCTCATGCAGCCGGCGAATCAGAGGGCAGCGTGGCCGCATGGATCAACCCACTCTTTCTAAAGGAGGCGTGGGGACAGTCCAATAGAGTATCTCACACACACACACACAGACAGACAGACAGACAGACAGACAGACAGACAGACAGACACACATACACTCACACACACATACACAGAGGTACATGCTCACACACACACCTACACACACACACACACACACACCTACACACACACACACACACACACACACACACACACACACACACACACACACACACACACACACACACACACACACACACACACACACACACACACACACACACACACACACACACACACACACACACACACACACACACACACACACAGAGGTACACACTCACTCACATACACACACACAGAGGTACATGCTCATTGCTCACATACACACACACACACACACACACCACACACACCCCACACACACACACACACACACACACACACACACACACACACACACACACACACACACACACACACACACACCAAAATCCTACATACAGTAATTTTACCCCTTACTGTCATGGCTACTCACATCCATTTGTATTGGTCTATATTTGTACATACTGAAATCTTATGGGGAACTATCATAATTACTGTAAAATCTTGTGTAAGAATTACTTTGAATATTTTTTTTTTCTCATTTAAAAAGTGACGCGACTGTCATATATACCGGTGTGTATATAATGCAAAAAGGTATTTTATTGTGTTGTGGAACTATACCCAAAAAATGGCGCTATGTTTCAGATAAAGCCTATTTTTTTTTGTTTTTTTTTAAGATATTTTTTTGACATTTTTATGCTTTTATTGACGGTGTAGAGACAGAGTTGAAATGGGGCAGAGAGGGGAGTGACATGTAGAGAACGACCGCGGGCTGGAATCAAACCCGAGTCCGCTGCTGGCCGAGGCCCATGGGGGGGGACGCCCTACCAACTGAGCTAAGGGCGCCCCAGATAAAGCATTGTTGTTTGAATAGTAATGTACCCCACAAGAGCACCATAAGATCGTAGCATTTTTAAAGAATAAAACTGCATAAAAAGTGTAATTTTAATGTAAATCGCGTTAAAAGTTAAAAAATGGCACTTTGGTCTTTGCATAGAAGCTACCAATGGCTGCTGGTAACTTTTTATAATGATTTAAAGGTGCTCCGAGGAACTTTCAGTGTGTGTTAATTCAAGCGTCCCCCCTTTGGACAAATTGTATTTACCACGCCAGCTGTTGTTCCTGGGTGAGCGTATACCCATGACAAAGGCATTAAGAAAAACTATATAAAAATAGCATTCTTTGCACTGATGGTCTCGTTTGCTGTTACATGTAATTTATGATCGTCAGAGGAAAAATTAGACTGTTTCAGAAATATTTAAAAGTTCCTCGTAGCTACTTTAAAATGTCCTATCACATGTATAAATAGATCATAATGAATTTAATATGTTAATAATAAATGAAAAAGTGTTTTAAAATGTAAAAAAAATACAGTTTTGAAGAACTTGATTTCCTCAAAAACACACTATCTTGTAAATACACTGTCTGCTGTCATTAGTGGTGTAATGGCGCCCTCTGGTGGCGAAAGTGAAAACATCCATTAATTAATAATCCCGTTCTGATAAATGTATTTCAGTTTTTTCTGCTTCTGTCTTTGCTGTTGCGCAGACACACTCGTGTTATTGTTATTCTGCTATGTGTCAATAAAGATATAAAAAAAAAATAGTTTCAGATTTTTTTTTATTGAACAAGAAACTGAAAGATTAAGACAAATACAGTTCGAGTTGTCAATGCATTTACTCGTGTGTGTGTGTGTGTGTGTGTGTGTGTGTGTGTGTGTGTGTGTGTGTGTGTGTGTGTGTGTGTGTGTGTAGCTCTAGATGGGAAGGCAGTGTTGTTGGCATAATAACAACACTGCTGCCAATATATTTAGGCCTGAATATGATTTTAGTTTGCGCTGTTAGTGAACCCTGTTAAATATTGTAGTAGTTTTTTTATGTCTGTCCTTTTTTTACTGTGTAATATGACATCATCAAGAAAGTTCTAGAAAGTTTTAGAATGCAACGCTCCCTGGGTAACCCCGAACCCTTTTGAATAATAACAGAAGCTACAGTGGCCTTCAAGGACAAGAACAATTAAAAAATGTTAAACAATGCACCTGATGATGACATTCCAACTATGACACTTTCAAGATGGCAGCACTAGGCCTTGGTCCAAAATATGCAGAAATATGGACATATATGAGACCCTTTCTAAGGGAAAAAATAATAATTCAAAACATTTTTTTCAGCTATTATGCACTAAATTAAATGTACTTATGGATATTATAATTACTTTCTACAAAATTTGCTAGGAAATAAAACCCCCAAATTCTACACACTGCAGGTTTAAAAGTATATTGAATGAGCGAGTGTTTAAAACTCGGTGTGACACACTCCAATACAGCAGGCGGCGGTAATGCACCTTTAACACGTTGGTTTGAGATCTGCTATTATACCAGCGTAGAAGAAGAAAGAGAGTGACCCGGCGGTTGTTGTTGTTAGCACGTTAGCTTGTAGCATGTTAACGCGCTGCTCCACTGTTTATCCCTCAATAAATGAAGAATATCTGGATTAAATCTGCATTTTAAAGGTTCGTTAAAGTCTGGTTTTATTCGTGATATTTTTAGGGATACGTCATAAGCGTTTGAAGTCTGGAAAATATGATTTAAAGGCAGATTTTTAGCATGATGGGAATAAAAATGAGCCAGTTTCATTGATTGATGTAAGCAAGGCAAGTTTATTTCTATAGCACAATTCAGACGCAAGGCAATTCAAAGTGCTTTACTGTGGGCATGAAATACATCAAGTATAGAATAGACATTAGAAAAGTGAATAAAACATTTAAATAAAGTTAAAAATTACAGGTTAAAATGGGAAACAGAAAAGTATTCAGATTTGATTTAAACGAGGCGAGAGTTGCAGCAGACCTCAAGTTCTCTGGGAGTTTGTTCCAGATATTTGGAGCATATAATGGGAAGTAGGTTTAAAGTACGTGCTGAAAGTCCACTGTTAAACCTGCAGTGTGTAGA
>CM047528.1:13680510-13683010 GCA_026122265.1 Ammodytes dubius
CCTTAAAACCTAGTGTTAACCCTCAAACAGCCCTTTAAAGGCCTGTCCTTAAAACCTAGTGTTAACCCTCAAACAGCCCTTTAAAGGCCTGTCCTTAAAACCAAGTGTTAACCCTCAAACAGCCCTTTAAAGGCCTGTCCCAAAGTGAGAACCTTTACAGCAATGTCCTCACTCTATAAGGTCTAAAATAAAAAAAGCACACACACACACCCACACACCCTCCCTCTCTCTCTCTCTCTCTCCTCTCTCTCTCTCTCTCTTTCTCTCTCTCTCTCACACACTCACACTCTCACACACACACACACACACTCTCACACACACACACACACACACACACACACACACACACACACACACACCACACACACACACACACACACACAGACAAACATTGACTCTTGTTCTTGTGTGTGTGTTTTCAGGGACACATCAAAGGTTACATCTCGCACCAGCACCAGAAGCTCGTGGTCAGTAAACAGAATCCATTTCCTCCTCTGTCCTCCGTCTCCTAGACTACGTTACCCACAATCCCCTCTGGCTACCTGTCACGCTACTGGAAGCCATTTTGTTTTTCCATTCCATTCAATTCACTAATTTTCGATTTTTTTTTTGTACTGTAAAGAAAAAATTCAAAATAAAATGTAAAAAAAATAAAATGTTTAATTAAAAAAAAATTGGATTGATTTATTATTGAACCAATCATGTTACAGGAGGCTTTTGGACTGTTGCATTGTGGGTATTGGAGTCTTTATTTTAAGCAGTATTTCAACACTTTCTCATGGGGGTGGGTGTCTGTCACGTTATGCAATGATATGAATTCTTTGCAATGACCATCATGACATCATTAGCAGTAGCACACACACGTTTTGGTTTTAGCGCACACAACACACACACACACAACACACACACACACACACACACACACACACACCACAGAACTGTGTTGCAATGTATTGTGTGTGTCTTCAACTTTGTGCCTTTTTATTTGAAAAATCCTTGATACCTACAAATTTGTTTGTATTTATGTCACAAGGTCACTGTGACACAATATAGAAAACTAATTTTCATTGGCACCAAATAACATGTCGTTGTACAAAGTATCTAAACTATTAACTGACAGATTCACGACTATGGCTCAGAATGGCTCAGACTTTAAAGGTGCTACGTTTAATACAACATCACAACAGTACGGGTCAAAAACATGATTAAAATGCTCAAAGATTTGTTGAATTACATCTTAAAGGGGCAGTGTGTAATATGACACCATCAAGAAAGATCTACAAAGTTCTAGAATGCAACGCTCCCTGGGTAACCCCACCCCTTTAGAATAATAACAGAAGCTACAGTGGCCTTCAAGGACAAGAACAATTCTAAATTCTAAACAATGCACCTGAGGACATTCCAACCAACATGGATGCCTCCATAAGACCTGCCTGCTCAATATACAAAATGTAACAATTAATATTTGTAATTCTCCGCTCGGGAGGATAATTCAGATTATTGGCAGAGGTGATTTTACAGCAATGAACACATATTAATGAATGAGGATATTGATTTTAGCAAATTAATGACTTAAAATGTTACACAGTGTACCTTTAAAGGTGCAGTGTGTAATATGACATCATAAAGAAAGTTCTAGAATGCAACGCTCCCTGGGTAACCCCACCCCTTTCGAATAATAACAGAAGCTACAGTGGCCTCAAGGACAAGAACAATTCTAAATTTTAAACAATGCACCTGATGACATTCCAACTATGACACTTTCAACATGGCGGCCACTAGGCCTTGGTCCAAGATATGCAGAAATATGGACATATATGAGACCCCTAGGGGAAAAAAATAATTCTAAAAAAAAATGTTCAGCTATTATGCACTAAATTAAATGTACTTATGGATATTATAATTACTTTCTACAAAATCTGCTAGGAAATAAAACCCAAAATTCTACACACTGCAGGTTTAAAGGTTTTGGTTTAATATTTTCAAAGATGGCGGGTACGTTTCTCTAGCGTTTCTCTGGGTATTCTCGGACCTGCGAGTGACTGAGCCGGTTCTCCGAGGCGTCCAGTCTGGGTTTGATCCACGCGAGGAAGCGAGAGAGTTTAGTGAACGCCAAACCGCCGCAATCAGCTGATCGTGATGTCACCAGCCCTGTCAGGAAGGCCGTCCCCTTATTCACCGTGGCAACAGGCGTCCCCGGCAACGACGACAACACACCCCCAACGACATCACATCGATTTTGATTTTGAATTCGAATCGACTTTGCGCTGCTTTCGATTTTCTTGCTTTTGTTGTTGCTGTTGTTGTTTTTTTCAGTCTCGCCGTCTGCTGTTCCGTTCTGTGTCGGCACGTAATGGCGGCCATTTTGTGTCCTCGACGCGCCAGTTTCACTTTCACCTTCACTCCGCATGCAAAACATTTTATTACTGAGCGGATGGGAGAGGTTTAGCTTAGCGCGACACTCATCCAGCGTCATGTACGTAAGGCTGTGGGCTGTGCT
>CM047528.1:13688010-13698010 GCA_026122265.1 Ammodytes dubius
TTACGATTAAACAAAACGCACTTACACACACACACACACACACCCATTCACACACCCCCCCCCCCCCCACACACACACACACACACCTACACACACCTCCCCCCCCCCCACACACACACACACACCTCTTACCGTCTTCTCCGTGTTTTCAAAGCACTCCCTTGCCTCCTCGTAGCTGCATTGTTCCTCGTAACATTCTCGCTCGAGGTTTCCCTGAAGTATCTCCTCCAGCAGATACATGTTCGCACGTTTGGAGCGCAAGAACACATCCTGAGACCGGCCCGTTAGAAACACTAAAACACACGCACACACACAGTTTAATAGTACACACATACACACACACACACATAGTTTAACAGTACACACACACACACACACACACACACACACACACACACACACACACACACACACACACACACACACACACACACACACACACACACACACACACACACACACACACACAGTTTAACAGTTTACATTTACAGCAACAGTTACATTTTAAATTGTATTTTAAGTCTAATTTTTTACGTTCATAAAGTATCTATGAAGAACTTTTAAAGGAATACTTCACCCATACGGAACCGGCGTTCTATCATTATAAAAATCACTATTATAATATAATGAATGAGGTTTTTCTTCCCTCAGTCTTCCCTTGGCCCAGCTGTCCTGTTAATCCTAACCCTTACTGTGATGTCACAAGAAGGAAACTGTAGGGTTAGACAGTGAGACCATAAAACACTCTTTCTGCCTTTTCTCAGGCTAGGATGATCCGATTTCATTTTTTTTGCACATTTATAGTAAGTAGGATCTCCGAGTTCAATACACCTTCATATTCCAACCGGTGAAGTAGGCCTTTAAATATTTCTGAAACAGTCTCATTTCTCCTCTGATGATCATACATTACATGTAACAGCAAACGAGACCATCAGTGCAAAGAGAATGCTATTTTTATATCATTTTTCTTAATGCCTTTGTCGTGGGGTATACGCTCACCCAGGAACAACAGCTGGCGTGGTAAAAACACTACCGCTTTTGTCCAAAGGGGGCGCTAGAATTAACACACACTGAAAGTTCCTCGGAAAACCCTTAATGAATTTTGAAATAAACTTGAAAATACCTCAAATTAAAGGTGCACTATGTAACTTTTTTTGTGCCAGAGAAGTGAAACATTTTCTAAGATATATTCTCATAACTGAATAAACAAACTTTCCTCACAGGGAAAATGTGAATAATTTAGTTTTGATTTATGATGATAGAATAATTCACTACTAAGAATTACATGTAGAGTAAATATGTTTAGTAAACTAACTGCAGGCTCTGTGAATGTAAACAAACCCCCCCTCCTCTGAAACTACACAGTGACCCTTTAAAAATTAAGATGATTTGTCGAAAATCTTACGACAGACAAACTATTGAGTGAACGGACAGTCACATAGTAAGCACTGTACACACACACACACACATACTGAGAGAGGGACACACACACACACAGACACCCACACACACACACACACACACACACACACACACACACACACACACACCTTACCTTGGCCTTGGATGAGAACCTGAAAGAAACAACCGAGGAGGTAGAGAGACAGAGGAGACATGATGCAGGCGGCCATGACACTGAGTTTACTGCTCACACACACACACACACACACACACACACACACAAACACACACACACACACACACACACACACTGAGAGACACACACACTGAGAGAGAACACACACACACACACACACACACACACACACACTGAGACACACACACACACTGAGAGGCACACACACACACACACACACACTGAGAGAGAACACACACACACACACACACACACTGAGAGAGAACACACACACACACACACGCACACACACACACACACACACACACACACATAGATATACACACACACACACACACACACACACACACACTGGCATCATGGGTCACATTCATATAACAACACACGTAACAGAA
The DNA here is from genome assembly GCA_026122265.1 of Ammodytes dubius. Taxonomy (NCBI): domain Eukaryota; kingdom Metazoa; phylum Chordata; class Actinopteri; order Uranoscopiformes; family Ammodytidae; genus Ammodytes; species Ammodytes dubius. The sequence continues at coordinate 13,690,003 of CM047528.1, forward strand.
ATTTTATCTGGACTCCGATTAGATAATTATTTATTATAAAAACGTTGAATTCCTTAAAAAGTGTCGATAAAAACTCCAATAGAAATGTTTTCACTTTGTGCACGGGCTGAAAACATCTTTAAAAACTCTTTTTATTCCCGTTCCAAGAGGCACATTTAATGTTGACCTGAAATGTTTCCACACAGTTACACACAAACACACACACACACACACACACACACACACACACACACACACACACACACACACACACAGTTACACACACACACACACACACACTGAGAGAGGGACACACACACTGAGAGAGACACACACACACACACTGAGAGAGGGACACACACACACACACACAGAGTTACAAAACCCCGAAAAACAGTTCTTAGTAGGCTGGACCTTGCTCTGTTCTCTTCAAACTAAACAAACTGATTCGACCTTTTGAATCGTTCTCTGTGTGTCTCAAGTAAACACAGACGTCACCGGCATTGATCAGTGTATGTGTGTTTGTGTGTGTGTGTGTGTGTGTGTGTGTGTGTGTGTGTGTGTGTGTGTGTGTGTGTGTGTGTGTGTGTGTGTGTGTGTGTGTGTGTGTGTCTGTGTGTGTGTGTGTGTGTGTGTGTGTGTGTGTGTGTGTGTGTGTGTGTGTGTGTGTGTGTGTGTGTGTGTGTGCTGCTGAGTTAAGTTTTTAATGGGGTTTAAAGGTGCTACGAGGAACTTTTAAATATTTCTGAAACAGTCTCATTTTTCCTCTGATGATCATATAGTTTTTCTTTTCTTAATGCCTTTGTCATGGGTATACGCTCACCCAGGAACAACAGCTGGCGTGGCAAAAAGACCGCTTTTGTCCAAAGGGGGGCGCTAGAATTAACAAACTGAAAGTTCCTCGGAGCACCTTAAAAATCAACTAGATCATCCCAAGAGCAGAACAGTTAGAAAAATACACATTCTCCAATTCTCCAATATTACACACTGTACCTTTAATACACCTCATCATTTGAAGAAATAAAAATGCACAACAAATAATAACACTTTACACAAGTTACATTTCTGAATTTATTTTTGAATATTTTAGTTTTAAACCTGCAGTGTGCAGAATTTTGGGTTTTATTTCCTAGCAGATTTTGTAGAAAGTAATTATAATATCCATAAGCACATTTAATTTAGTGCATAATAGCTGAAAAAAAATGTTTTGAATATTTTTTTTTACTCTTAGAAAGGGTCTCATATATGTCCATATTTCTGCTTATTTTGGACCAAGGCCTAGTGCCACCATCTTGAAAGTGTCATAGTTGGAATGTCATCAGGTGCATTGTTTAAAATTTAGAATTGTTCTTGTCCTTGAAGGCCACTGTAGCTTCTGTTATTATTCTAAAGGGTTGGGGTTACCCAGGGAGTGTTGCATTCTAGAACTTTGTAGAACTTTCTTGATGATGTCATATTACACACTGCACCTTTAATCACAGAAAAACTTCACACATCAGACTGTTGTATATTTATTTATTTGCTTTAAATTCAAAAAGCAAAAATACATGAAAAAGAGAAAGTTTCTCGTTTACACAGATGGGAAAATAAAATGTACTTTAAGTTTCAGTTCCTCTAAATATTACATCATATGCTGTATATACTTAAAGGAATACTTCACCCATACGGAACCAGTGTGTTCTATCATTATAAAATCACTATTATAATATAATGAATGAGGTTTTTCTTCCCCCAGTCTTCCCTTGGCCCAGCTGTCCTGTTAATCCTGACCCTTACTGTGATGTCACAAGAAGGAAACTGTAGGGTTAGACAGTGAGACCATAAAACACTCTTTCTACCTTTTCTCAGGCTAGGATGATCCGATTGAATTTTTTTTGCACATTTATACTAAATAGGATCTCAGAGTTCAATACACCTTCATATTCCAATTGGTGAAGTAGGCCTTTAACAATGGACTTATACTCATCTGGTTATGAAAAGTGTATCTGTAAACTCTGCTGACATGTTTTAAAGCACTTATTTTATGTCTGTTAGGGATGTGCTAAATAATCAATTTCTGCAATATATCGTGATGTTAAAGCTGGGGTATATGATTTCTGATTGGTCAAAGTTAACATGAGCTGTACACTTTGACCAATCAGAGTGAGGCTCCGATTCTCTGTTCTTATTGGCTGTTGGGACTGTCCATTCACTTTGGCACGACTTTGTTGGTGTAGAGCGTGTCAGGGAGGGACCATAGGGGAGGGACCAAAGAGAACAAGTGGAGCGGTTGAGGTATTTGGATTCGAATCTCTATCCCAACTGCCATTTTCTCCCCAAATCCTCCACCACAGATTTAATTTCTGTGAAATTTGTAGTGACACAACAAAAACTTAAATTTATCAGCATTTATTTCCAATTATATTTTTTTGAAAGCTCATTGAGACACCGAACATATTTGATATCATATATCCATATGTTTTTTTAACCTGTTTTTGACAAAGTTTACAGTCTGCTTTAACTAGACAGTGGGTTAGATTAATGTGTGTGTGTGTGTGTGTGTGTCTCTCTCTCTCTCTTTATGTGTGTGTGTGTTTCTCCCTCTTTATGTGTGTGTGTGTGTGTCTCTCTCTCTTTGTGTGTGTGTGTGTGTGTGTCTCTCTCTCTTTGTGTGTGTGTGTGTGTGTGTGTGTGTGTGTGTGTGTGTTGCGTGCGTGCGTGCGTGTGTCTTAAAGGACCATCCTCTCGATCTCCCCGTCGCTCCTTTTCTTTCTGCCATTCTTCGGTTTGCTCATGAGCGCTTTCATCCCGTCTTTAATCCAGCGAGTGTACTTGGAAACCTGTGGAACATGGACAGTTAAACCCCTCACAATACAGTATAAGTGTGCACTATTAACCTTAAGGAATATAAGCATATAGAATAACTAGGGCTGCATTCCAGTCCCCATAGTTTCTGCAATTTAGTATGGCAGAAAAAAGATTTAGGAATGTCCCGATTCTTGTGGCTGGATTTAGTATGGTTAAAAATACCCAGATGTCCTACTATATCCGGCCAAGATATTTAGTGTTGAAAACAGCTGATTCCAGCCCGCGGTCGTTCTCTGCATGTCACTCCCCTCTCTGCCCCATTTCAACTCTGTCTCTACACTATCAATAAAGCATAAAAATGCCAAAAAAAAAATATCTTTAAAAATAAATAAAGTTGAACAGAAGATGCTACCTGTGTGTAGACTCCGTATTTCCCCTTCTGTGCGCATCCTTCTCCCCAGCTGACGATCCCCGTGATGAAATACGTGTCTTTTTATAGATTATAATTTTTACTGGCTATAGTACAGTGTTGTCTTGTTCTCTCCCTCTCCCCTTTCCCCCCAGGAGGTCATTCACCTCCTACCAGGCCATTGCTTAAATAAGACATTGTTTCTTAGCAATTTTTGTTTTTCACTATCAATAAAAGCCCAAAAAAAATCTTAAAAAAAAAAAGGGGAACAGAAGATGCTACCTAATAAGAATAATAATAATAATTTGAATTTATATAGCGCCTTTCAAGGTACCCAAGGTCGCTTCACAAAAAAGGGGGAAGTACAGTGTTTGTGTACACAGGGGGGTGGGGGCGCTACCTGTGTGTAGACTCCGTATTTCCCCTTCTGCGCGCATCCTTCTCCCCAGCTGACGATCCCCGTGATGAAATACGTGTCTCCGTACCGCGTGACGTGGGGCCCGCCGCTGTCCCCCTGGCACGCGTCCTTAGCGATCTGGTCGTAGCCGGCGCAGAACATGCGCGTGCTGATGCGGTGTTCCGTGGAGGCTATGCAGACGGCCCGGTCCACGTAGGGAACCGTCAGCCGCTGTAAGATGGTCGAGGCCTGGAGGTTCTGACCCAGACGACCAAACCCACTCACCACTCCATCTGGCTGCTTCATCAACACCTGCAAGACGAGAGGAATAAAAAAAAAATTTAATTTAAGGACACGAACAAACACAGGTGAAAAGGTGAACACACAAACAAAATATATATGTATATATTTTGTTTGTGACGAGAAGAGCTGCACTTGAAAATAAGAATTTTGTTCTTAATTTGCTTGCCTGGGTAAATAAAGGTTAAATAAATAAATAAATAATAAGAGGATTTTGATTTATTTATATTTTTTTTAAATTTTAATACAATAAAAAAATTGCACCAAAGGTAGTTAGTAGCTAGATTGCATCTGTAGTCACTAAGTCATATCAACACCTGCAAGACGAGAGGAATAAAAAATGTTTTAATTTTAAGAACACGAACAAACACAAGTGAAAAGGTGAACACGCAAACATTTTTTTTTTTTTTTTTTTTCTTATAAAAAACAACCAGGGAATTATTCAACATTTCTTTTTTTCTTTTTTTTTTTTGGATTTAAAAAAATTATAATTTTAAGAACACGAACAAACACAAGTGAAAAAGTGAACACGCAAACAATAATTTTTTTTTTTTCTTATAAAAAACAACCAGGGAATTATTCAACATTTCTTTTTTTCTTTTTTTTTTGGATTTAAAAAAATTATAATTTTAAGAACACGAACAAACACAAGTGAAAAAGTGAACACGCAAACAATTTTTTTTTTTTTTGGATTTAAAAAAAATATAATTTTAAGAACACGAACAGACACAAGTGAAAAAGTGAACACGCAAACAATAATTTTTTTTTTTTCTTATAAAAAACAACCAGGGAATTATTCAACATTTCTTTTTTTCTTTTTTTTTTGGATTTAAAAAAATTATAATTTTAAGAACACGAACAAACACAAGTGAAAAAGTGAACACGCAAACAATAATTTTTTTTTTTTCTTATAAAAAACAACCAGGGAATTATTCAACATTTCTTTTTTTCTTTTTTTTTTTTGGATTTAAAAAAAATATAATTTTAAGAACACGAACAGACACAAGTGAAAAAGTGAACACGCAAACAATAATTTTTTTTTTTCTTATAAAAAACAACCAGGGAATTATTCAACATTTCTTTTTTTTTTGGATTTAAAAAAATTATAATTTTAAGAACACGAACAAACACAAGTGAAAAAGTGAACACGCAAACAATTTTTTTTTTTTTTTATAAAAAACAACCAGGGAATTATTCAACATTTATTTTTTTATTTTTTTTTTTTGGATTTAAAAAAATTATAATTTTAAGAACACGAACAAACAAGTGAAAAAGTGAACACGCAAACATTTTTTTTTTTTTTTTTTTTGGATTTAAAAAAAATATAATTTTAAGAACACGAACAGACACAAGTAAAAAAGTGAACACGCAAACAATTTTTTTTTTTTTTTTTTTTTTTCTTATAAAAAACAACCAGGGAATTATTCAACATTTCTTTTTTTTTTTTTTTTTTTGGATTTAAAAAAATTATAATTTTAAGAACACGAACAAACACAAGTGAAAAAGTGAACACGCAAACAATAATTATTTTTTTTTTTCTTATAAAAAACAACCAGGGAATTATTCAACATTTCTTTTTTTCTTTTTTTTTTTGGATTTAAAAAAAATATAATTTTAAGAACACGAACAAACACAAGTGAAAAAGTGAACACGCAAACAATTTTTTTTTTTCTTATAAAAAACAACCAGGGAATTATTCAACATTTCTTTTTTTCTTTTTTTTTTTTGGATTTAAAAAAATTATAATTTTAAGAACACGAACAAACAAGTGAAAAAGTGAACACGCAAACAATTTTTTTTTTTTTTTTTTTTTTCTTATAAAAAACAACCAGGGAATTATTCAACATTTCTTTTTTTCTTTTTTTTTTTTTGGATTTAAAAAAATTATAATTTTAAGAACACGAACAAACACAAGTGAAAAAGTGAACACGCAAACAATAATTTTTTTTTTTTTCTTATAAAAAACAACCAGGGAATTATTCAACATTTCTTTTTTTCTTTTTTTTTTTTGGATTTAAAAAAATTATAATTTTAAGAACACGAACAAACACAAGTGAAAAAGTGAACACACAAACAATTTTTTTTTTTTTTTGGATTTAAAAAAAATATAATTTTAAGAACACGAACAGACACAAGTGAAAAAGTGAACACGCAAACAATAATTTTTTTTTTTCTTATAAAAAACAACCAGGGAATTATTCAACATTTCTTTTTTTCTTTTTTTTTTTTGGATTTAAAAAAAATATAATTTTAAGAACACGAACAGACACAAGTGAAAAAGTGAACACGCAAACAATAATTTTTTTTTTTTCTTATAAAAAACAACCAGGGAATTATTCAACATTTCTTTTTTTCTTTTTTTTTTTTGGATTTAAAAAAAATATAATTTTAAGAACACGAACAAACACAAGTGAAAAAGTGAACACGCAAACAATTTTTTTTTTTTTTTTTTTTTTGGATTTAAAAAATTTTTAATTTTAAGAACACGAACAAACACAAGTGAAAAAGTGAACACGCAAACAATTATTATTATTTTTTTTTTTTGGATTTAAAAAAAATATAATTTTAAGAACACGAACAGACACAAGTGAAAAAGTGAACACACAAACATTTTTTTTTTTTTGGATTTAAAAAAAATATAATTTTAAGAACACGAACAAACACAAGTGAAAAAGTGAACACGCAAACATTTTTTTTTTTTTTTTTTTTTTTGGATTTAAAAAAATTATAATTTTAAGAACACGAACAAACACAAGTGAAAAGGTGAACACGCAAACAATTTTTTTTTTTTTTTTTTTATAAAAAACAACCAGGGAATTATTCAACATTTCTGGTCCTTCATCAAAACCTGCAAGAGGAGAGGCCTTTTTTTTTTTTTTTTTTTTTTTGGATTTAAAAAAATTATAATTTTAAGAACACGAACAAACACAAGTGAAAAAGTGAACCACGCAAACAATTTTTTTTTTTTTTTTTTTGGATTTAAAAAATATATAATTTTAAGAACACGAACAGACACAAGTGAAAAAGTGAACACGACACACAATTTTTTTTCACTCACTTTCTCTGCGAACTCGGGGTCGGGCAGACAGGCGGGCAGGATGACCTTGGAGAACTTTATGGGCTCCGACAGTTTGATCAGAGCGATGTCGTTGTGGAAAGTGTTCGGGTTGTATCTGTGATGAGCGATTATCGTCTCGATGTTACGAGTGATCTCGTTACCCTGAATCCTCTGTGTATCGAACTCACCTGGATAGATAGATAGATAGATAGATAGATAGATAGATAGATAGATAGATAGATAGATAGATAGGTGGGTGGGTGGGTGGATGGATGGATGGATGGATGGATGGATGGATGGATGGATGGATGGATGGATGGATGGATGGATGGATGGATGGATGGATGGATGGATGGAAGGATGGATGGATGGATGGATGGATGGATGGATGGATGGATGGATGGATGGATGGATAGATAGACAGACAGACAAGGAAATTATAACAGGGAGTTCAGTTCATATTTGTTGTTCTAAAATCTAAAATCTCAACTTCTAAAGCACTTTTTTTGTCTTATTTATCTTCCATACCGTGTCTTCTTTCATACTAGTATAAATCAAAAGGTCCAACATGTACATTCAGGTGTTTATTTGACTGATTGCGTCTGTATATTTCTCCGATACAACCATCTTTAACGGACATTATCTCAACATTTGGGTTTTTTTCGATATTCTGAACCAAAAATCTCAACTTTCTAAAGCACTTACATCAACGTAACTTTCCATAATCATTCTCAGCACTATTCTGAAGGTTATTACAGAAGGATTTGTTCATATGTTGTTCACTGTCTGATTTATGAGACATTTTCTGTTTAAAAACATGATGAAAAGGTATGAAACACGCCCTCTCTCTTGTGATTGGTTAACAGACTTACCGAGTGTGACGTAGATGTATCGTGATTGGTTCATGCAGTGGGCGGCGGTTAGGATGATGTAATCGTTAAGGATGGTTCCACCACAGAACCCTTTGTGTTCCCCGTTCATCAGGAGAGCCTTAGAAATAAGAAATAAGAAATTAGGACAAAGTTATATATATATATAAATATCTCAACTTCTAAAGCATTTACATCAACTCAACTTT
>CM047528.1:13703010-13705510 GCA_026122265.1 Ammodytes dubius
AGAATAGTTCCAGTCGGAGAAAGGGTCAAGCCGTCAATCAACACAAGTCATAAACAATGCTAGACAGGGGTCAAGGGGTCACACACACACACACACACACACACACACCAAACACACACACACAGACACACACACACACACATCGCCAGACAGACACACACACACACCTAGACAGACACACACACACACACACACACACACATACACATCGCCAGACACACACAGACACAGACACACTCTCCCTCTATCTCTCTCCCTCCCTCACACACACACACACATACACACGCACACCAGCCCCCAAAACACGCATACTCAACCTCAAAACATGCATATTTTTGCCCTAACTGTAAGTGAGTGAGTGAGTGAGTGAGTGAGTGAGTGAGTGTGTGTGTGTGAGTGTGTGTGTGTGTGAGTGTGTGTGTGTGCGAGTGTGTGTGTGTGTGTGTGTGTGTGTGTGTGTGTGTGTGTGTGTGTCTTAAGTCTTGAGGTAACCTACCTACGTGTGCGGCAGCCAGGTGGATAAACAGGAGCCCGACAGAGACAAGCTGAGGCTGCAACATGGTGAAACGCAGCCGAGAGAATCTGTGTGTGTGCGAACGTCTAAAAGCAAAATGGATTCTGAGTGTAGACAGACAGAGAGAGAGAGAGAGAGAGAGAGAGAGAGAGAGAACGGTACAGAGGGCAATGACCTAAGAGAGAGGGGGAGAGGGGGGGAGGAGAGGGGGGGGAGAGAGAGAGAGGGGGGGGGGGAGTGTGTGTGTGTCTGTGTGAGTGAGAGACCGTGTGTGTGTGTGAGTGAGAGACTGTGTGTGTGTGTGTGTGTGTGTGTCTGGCGATGTTTGTGTGTGTGTGTGTCTGTCCGCCTGTCCGTCTGTGTGTGTGAGTGAGAGTGAGAGACTGTGTGTGTGTGTGTCTGTGTCTGTCCGCCTGTCCATCTGTGTGTGTGTGTGAGAGACTGTGTGTGTGTGTGTGTGTGTGTGTGTGTGTGTGTGTGTGAGAGAGACAGAATGTGTGTGGGAGTGAGGGAGAGAGAGCGTGTGTGTGTGTCGACATGTTTAAACTTACACCCATCCAACCGGGAGGGATTTCAAACTATTTGCTCCACTACTTTACTTAAAGGTGGAGTCAGTGATTCTGGAGAACGCTTGTTGTCAAAATCAGTGAATATCTCCTCTTATACCATAGTCTGTGTGAATACTCTATTCTGATTGGCTGGAGTACATTCCATAGGTGTGGATTAACCCCTGATGTATGGACTCCTAGATGGAACTGTTTACATTCTGTCCACTTTAATGCGTCGCCGGCTCGCCGCTGATTAAACTGTGTTGATAAGGGATTTATAAAGCCTAAAATAGTACTCAAGCCATAACCCCAGTGTTAATACCCAGCCTAGGCTCTGTAAACTGGTATGTTACTAGCTACGATGGGCCACATTTGTTTACATACCAACTGTCTCAAGAATAATTCCTTCTCCTAACTCGTGCCAAAAAACATAAAATGTCTCATAAATCAGACTGCAACTGTGCCTGTGTCCTTCCATTCCCTGACAACGTTCCTTACAGTAGAAATTGACAATTGAAACCTTTGGGAAAGCTTCTTGTAGCCTTCCCCTAAACCATGACAATGAATAATCTTTGTTTTTAAGATCTTTTGGGAGCTGTTTTGATGATCCCATTCTGTCTCACTTCTGCAGAGAGTCAAAGAGAAGTGCAACTTGCATTTAGGCACCTAAAATACATTTTCTCATGATTAAACAGACAATTCTATGAGGTTCAAGGCTTAACAACATAATCTAACCAACTTTGCGTTTAAAGTCATCAGTTTTACATGCTGTTACAGGCATTAAAATCAACAAAACCACAAGGGTACCCATATTTTTGCACAGCCAATTTTATTTTATTTCATACAACCAAATACTGCTTTTCAAAAAATCTTTGTTTGGAAAACATCCCAGTACTTAGCTGTTCCTGGTAAATTAAAGACATACCACTTTTATCTTTTTTTTGTGAAAGCAGAGTCAATTATAATGCCGGCTGAGAGGGGTTCCCAAACTTTTTCATATGATTGTATATAACAGTACTGAAGGGACCTACATGACACCTCGTTGACTTTTTGTTTTCTGCTTAACATTTACCTTTAGTTTAAACAATGTCCTTAGAAACCTGTTAAGTAGAGTACGCCATGTTAGTTGTTTATTTTATTTAGTTTTTTGTTTGTGTGTGTTCACTTTTTCAGTTGTGTAAATGACTGAATCCAGGTTTGATCATTATTTAAAATGCTCAAATCAATCTCAGGCCTCAGATACAACAAATATAATTACACAGGACATACTCACTTTAGGTGGAGCAAAACAAATAAAAAAATTGTAAAAAAAATCTTAAGATCTTTCAAATGTTTATTTCAAGATTACAATGTGTGTATTACAATGTGTGTGTGTGTGTGTGTGTGTGTGTGTGTGTGTGTGTGTGTGTGAGTGTGTGTGTGTGTGTGTGCGTGTGTG
>CM047528.1:13715510-13723010 GCA_026122265.1 Ammodytes dubius
TCTGACTTTTTTTTTTTTTTTTTTTATGAAATTCTGACTTTTTTTTCATGAAATTCTGACTTTTTTTTTGTTCATGGAATTCTGACTTTTTTTTTCATGGAATTCTGACTTTTTTTTTTGTTCATGAAATTCTGACTTTTTTTTCATGGAATTCTGAATTTTTTTTTTTGTTCATGAAATTCTGACTTTTTTTTCATGGAATTCTGAATTTTTTTTTCATGAAATTCTGACGTTTTTTTTTGTTCATGAAATTCTGAATTTGTTTTTATTCGTGGAATTCTGACTTTTTTTTGTTCATGAAATTCTGACTTTTCTTTTGATCATGAAATTCTGACTTTTTTTTTTTGGAATTCTGACTTTTTTTTTTTTTTTTGAATTCTGTCTTTTTTTTCTTCATGAAATTCTGACTTTTTTTTTCTTCATGAAATTCTGACTTTTTTTTTTTGGAATTCTGACTTTTTTTTTTTTGGAATTCTGACTTTTTTTTCTTCATGAAATTCTGACTTTTTTTTCTTCATGGAATTCTGACTTTTTTTTGTTCATGAAATTCTGACTTTTTTTTCATGACATTCTGACTTTTTTTTTGTTCATGGAATTCTGACTTTTTTTTTTGTTCATGAAATTCTGACTTTTTTTTCATTCATGAAATTCTGATTTTTTTTTGTTCATGAAATTCTGACTTTTTTTTCGTGGAATTCTGACTTTTTTTTTGTTCATGAAATTCTGATTTTTTTTTTTCATGGAATTCTGACTTTTTTTTTTCATGGAATTCTGACTTTTTTTTTGTTCATGAAATTCTGATTTTTTTTTTGTTCATGAAATTCTGACTTTTTTTGTTCATGAAATTCTGACTTTTTTTTTGTTCATGGAATTCTGAATTTTTTGTTCATGAAATTCTGATTTTTTTTTTTTTTGGAATTCTGACTTTTTTTTTCATGGAATTCTGACTTTTTTTTTGTTCATGAAATTCTGACTTTTTTTTCATGGAATTCTGACTTTTTTTTTCATGAAATTCTGACGTTTTTTTTTGTTCATGAAATTCTGATTTTTTTTTTTTTTTCGTGGAATTCTGACTTTTCTTTTGATCATGAAATTCTGACTTTTTTTGTTCATGAAATTCTGACTTTTTTTTTGTTCATGGAATTCTGAATTTTTTGTTCATGAAATTCTGATTTTTTTTTTTTTTGGAATTCTGACTTTTTTTTTCATGGAATTCTGACTTTTTTTTTGTTCATGAAATTCTGACTTTTTTTTCATGGAATTCTGACTTTTTTTTTCATGAAATTCTGACGTTTTTTTTTGTTCATGAAATTCTGATTTTTTTTTTTTTTTCGTGGAATTCTGACTTTTCTTTTGATCATGAAATTCCGATTTTTTTTTTTTTGGAATTCTGACTTTTTTTTTGTTCATGGAATTCTGACTTTTTTTTTGTTCATGAAATTCTGACTTTTTTTTCATGGAATTCTGACTTTTTTTTTCATGGAATTCTGAATTTTTTGTTCATGAAATTCTGATTTTTTTTTTTTTTGGAATTCTGACTTTTTTTTTCATGGAATTCTGACTTTTTTTTTGTTCATGAAATTCTGACTTTTTTTTCATGGAATTCTGACTTTTTTTTTCATGAAATTCTGACGTTTTTTTTTGTTCATGAAATTCTGATTTTTTTTTTTTTTTCGTGGAATTCTGACTTTTCTTTTGATCATGAAATTCCGATTTTTTTTTTTTTGGAATTCTGACTTTTTTTTTGTTCATGGAATTCTGACTTTTTTTTTGTTCATGAAATTCTGACTTTTTTTTCATGGAATTCTGACTTTTTTTTTCATGGAATTCTGACTTTTTTTTCATGAAATTCTGACTTTTTTTTTGTTCATGAAATTCTGACTTTTTTTTTTTTTCGAGGAATTCTGACTTTTTTTTTGTTCATGAAATTCTGTTTTTTTTTTTCATGGAATTCTGACTTTTTTTTTTTAAGTCAGAATTTAATGGAAAAAAAGTCAGAATTCTGACAATAAAGTCAGAACTTTTTTTTTTAAATTTTTTTTTTAACCTTTTTTTTTTCATGTGTGGCCCTAATCCTCTTCCGTAGATTTACCTGTATAAATAAAGGCTAAAAAAAAAAAAATCATAGAAAAAATCAAAGTCATATCGCGGCAGACTTTGTGATATCTGCACACATTGTATCGCTATCCAATTAATCGATCTAATATCGTATTGTGACATACATTTTCATGGGGGTGCCCTTAGCTTAGTTGGTAGGGCGTCCCCCCCCCCCCCCCCCCATGGGCCTCGGCCAGCAGCGGACCCGGGTTTGATTCCAGCCCGCGGTCGTTCTCTGCATGTCACTCCCCTCTCTGCCCCATTTCAACTCTGTCTTTACACTATCAATAAAGCATAAAAATGCCAAAAAAATATATTTAAAAAAAAAAATCATAAATATCATAGTTACAAGGATTTAGTGAATTTGGGTTTGCCAGGGCTGAACCAACCATTTACAGAATATACAGCTCTGGAAAAAATGAAGTCTGGATTTTTCTTAAATCTTCATCTCTACATTACTTACTGAAAATGCTCTTTAATGACAAAAAATGTATTGTGGATTTGGTAGAAATGTTGTCAGTAGTTTATATTATAAAACCAAAATGTTCATTCTACTCAAACATATGCCTATAAATAGTAAAACAAGAGACCACTGAACATTTGGAGTCAGTGGTCTCTTAATTTTTTTTCCAGAGCTGTAAACTGTGTTAATGCTGAATTTGAACCAGCCATTTACAGAAGATATGACTGTGTGTACATTTTTTTTTTTTTTTTATTAACCTTTATTTTTCCAGGAATATACTCATTGAGATTCAAAATCTCTTTTTCAAGAGAGTCCTGGCCAAGAAGGCAGCATAAAAACATAAAAGTTTCACATTAAAAAACAAAATTTCACACTTAAAACAAGACACAAAACACAATAAAAAATAAAAATAAAATAAAAAGTCACAGCATCAATCTCATTGGCAGTAAGTCAGTGTTCAGTAACCGGGCATGTACAGTTTGCGGTTAAATAGTCCTTAAAGGTGCAGTGTGTAATATGACATCATCAAGAAAGTTCTACAAAGTTCTAGAATGCAACGCTCCCTGGGTAACCCCAACACTTTCGAATAATAACAGAAGCTACAGTGGCCTTCAAGGACAAGAACTATTCTACATTTTAAACAATGCACCTGATGACATTCCAACTATGACACTTTCAAAATGGCGGTACTAGGCCTTGGTCCAAAATATGCAGAAATATGGACATATATGAGACCCTTTCTAAGGGAAACAAAAATTATTCAAAAAAATGTTCCAGCTATTATGCACTAAATTAAATTTACTTATGGATATTATAATTACTTTCTACAAAATCTGCTAGGAAATAAAACCCAAAATTATACACACTGCAGGTTTAATCCTGCTTTTGTAATTGTTCGTGGTGATAAGGGATTCCAAACCTGTTGCGATGCAGCTGTGTCCGTCTGTGTGCAGTGCGTATCCGTCGGCACACGAGCAGTTCAGACCAACGACCTGATCCAAACAGTAATGCTCACAGCCTCCGTTCTCCAGGAGACAGGTGGTGGGGAAGGCAAGGTTCTCTGTGGAAGAAAATAAAGAAGATAGATAGATAGATAGATAGATAGATAGATAGATAGATAGATAGATAGATAGATAGATAGATAGATAGATAGATAGATAGATAGATAGTCTATCTGTCTGTGTGCGTGTCTGTCTGTCCGTCCGTCCGTCCGCCCGTCCGTCTGTCTGTCTGTCTGTCTGTCTGTCTGTCTGTCTGTCTGTCTGCCTGCCTGTCTGTCTGTGTGTGTTCTCGTCTATTCCTCTCACCCAGTTCACAGTTGAGTCCGCTGAACTCTTGCAGACAGAAGCAGGTGAACGAGGAGCCGTGTCCAGAGCAGCTTCCTCCGTTCAGACAGGGGCCGGACTTACAGCTGTCTGGGACTGGGGGGGGGGGGGCAAGACAGGGGGTTATATAGGGTTAATAGTGTGTGTGTGGGGGTGGGGGGGGGGGGTGAGTGAGTGAGTGAGTGAGTGAGTGAGTGAGTGAGTGAGTGAGTGAGTGAGTGAGTGAGTGAGTGAGTGAGTGAGTGAGTGAGTGAGTGAGTGAGTGAGTGAGTGAGTGAGTGAGTGAGTGTGTGTGTGTGTGTTGTTAAGGGCTGGACTTACAGCTGTCTGGGACTAGGGGGGGGGGGCAAGACAGGGGGTTATATAGTGGATGGATAGATAGATCGGGAGGGAGGGAAGGAGGGAGAGAGGGGGAGGGAGGGAGGGAGGGAGAGAGGGGGAGGGAGGGAGGGAGGGAGAGAGGGAAGGAGGGAGGGAGGGATGCAGCTCCCTCCGTTCAGACAGGGGCTGGACTTACAGCTGTCTGGGACTGAGGGGGGCAAGACAGGGAGTTATATAATGGTTAAGAATAAAACCCATAACACAAGCCAGGTGTAGTGGTAATATGAGAAAAAATATCATATCATGAATTATTTTATGGCAGGATTGATTGATTGATTGATTGATTCTAGTCATCACCATTTTGATTTTATCGTGAATTCATATTTAGTTAAAGGAGGGACGTGTAAGTGGGCTTGGCCGCTTTCTTACCGTTGTATGTTTTCCAGAATTCATCCTGAGGAAAAAGAGACAAATCTTATTAATTATTTTATATTTTATTCACCGAAATGAAAAAGTAGTTAAAGGTGTGCACACACAGTACAGACAGGTAGTGGATCATGAGGAGATATTCACTGATTTAGACTAAAACTGTTTTTGACAATCGTTCTCCAGAATCACTGACTACACTCACTCACTCACTCACCACTCATACTCACTCACTCACTCACTCACTCACTCACTACACTCACTCACTCACTCACTCACTCACTCACTCACTCACTCACTCACTCACTCACTCACTCACTCACTCACTCACTCACTCACTCACTCACTCACTCACTCACTCACTCACTCACTCTCACACACACACACACTCACTCACTCACTCACTCACTCACTCACACACCCCATCACTCACTCACTCACTCACTCACTCACTCACTCACTCACTCACTCACTCACTCACTCACTCACTCACTCACTCACTCACTCACTCACTCATCACTCCTGCGCTCTCACTCACTCACTCACTCACACACACCCACAACACTCACACACACACACACTCACCGTGGTCTCTGTGTGTTCGAAGACCTCGCGAGCCTCTTCGTAGGAGCATTTCTCCTCCAGACACTCCCTCTTCAGATCACCCATCTGGAGCTCTCAAAGAACCCGAGTTATACCTCCGGGTACGGGACAGCAAGCCATGGGCCTGGGGGGGGGCTAGGAAGACTGGGGGAGGGAGGGACGGAGAGAGGGAGAGGGAGAGGGAGAGGGAGAGGGATGGAGAGAGAGAGGGAGGGAGGGGGAGAGAGGGAGAGGGAGAGGGAGAGGAGAGAGGGTTGGAGGGAGGGATAATAATAATAATAATAATAATAATAATAATAATAATAATAATAATAATAATAATAATAATAATAATAATAATAATAATAATAATAATAATAATAATAATGATAATGATAATAATTGATTGGATTTATATAGCGCTTTATTTCTCTGCGACTCAAAGCTCTTACAGGGTTCCAGGTTCAATTCGTTCACACAATACTCTACTCTACTTATCCCTACTCTATAACCCTTAAAATATGACTTAGGCAATTACCTAGATAGATAGATAGATAGATACTTTATTTATCCCGAGGGAAATTCAGTTATCCAGTAGCATAAAACAAGACATACATTAAACATACATTAGGCTAAAATTAAGATATATATCTAAATTAAAATATAAAAACTAACAGTACCTACAATAAACTTTAACCTAACTTAAGATATAAAATAAAATTAACAGTGGCTACAATAAACTTTAACCTAAATTAAAATATAAGATAAAATGAACAGTAGCTACAGTAACGGTGCAGACAGTAAACAGTGCAAATGAAAGTAAATCAGTGCAGATGTAAGTAAAGTAAGGTAAGAACAGTGCAAATGTGTGTGCAAAATACAGATATAAATAAAGTGTCCATTGTCTATTGTCGTTGTCCTCCCTGCCTTTACTGGGAACTGTTGTACAGTGTGATGGCCGGGGGGACGAAGGAGTTTTTTAATCTGTTTGTGGAGCCTATGAGGCTAATAACGAAATGTTTTATTTTACCTGCCGCTGCCTGGCACCCACAGACGACCGAGAAAGAGAAGAATAGTTTTAGAAACATCGTAGATTTGCTCGGTGAGTTTTTCGGTCGTTTTGCTTCTTTCTGGAGCGTCCGGTGCAAAGTCTGGTCCAAGTATTGATCACATGTTCCAAATAGAAATACACACACACACACACACACACACACACACACACAACAGTCAGTTAGTCACACACACACACACAGTCAGTCAGTCAGTCACACACACACACACAAACACACACACACACACAGTCAGTTAGTCACACACACACACACACACTGCTCTGTGCCTGCAATACTCACAACTAGTCAGTCAGTCACTCTCACACACACACACACACACAGTCAGTCAGTCAGTCAGTCAGTCAGTCAGTCACACGCGCGCACACACACACACACACACACACACACACACACACACACACACACACACACACACACACACACACACACACACATCAGTCAGCCAGTCAGTCAGTCAGTCACTCACTCACTCACTCACTCACTCACTCACTCACTCACTCACTCACTCACTCACTCACTCACTCACTCACCCACTCACTCATTATAACAGTCTTAATATAAATGGAATATAGTATTCATCAGTATGTTATATTCAGTGTATAATCTCTTGTTTTCATGGTCTTAGAATGAGCCTTTTATATCTACATAGGAGCAGGGCGCTGAGGCCGCCATGTTGCACCGCCATGTTTCTACAGTAGCACAGAACGGACAAACTTAACGACCTTACACGTTTTTATATATAGTGGGGCGTCCTGGGGAAATGCACCTGTTGGAAGACCAAGAAGAAGAAGAAGTACTATAGAATAAATAACTAAATACATCTTCACCTCATCACTTGATATTGTAGGAAAGACTTGAGGCAGTGGTGGATGATGCCATCTTTAGTAACGATAGCTTCTTGTCCTTGAAGGCCACCGTAGCTCAATTCAAACTTTGACTATAAATCTGAGCAGTTTGTAATTTGACAACAAAAAACAACACACAATTCATATCATCAACAATGATCCTTGTTTTATTGATTTTAACGGATGTTTACATATAAAATGAACGATTCTGCAGAAGTTTTTGTTCTACAATGTTGCACAAAGCGTCTTTGATTAAAGGTGCTCAGGGGAACTTTTAGTTTTTTGTTAGTTCTAGCGCCCCCCTTTGGACAAAAGCGGTAGTGTTTTTACCACGCCAGCTGTTGTTCCTGGGTGAGCGTATACCCATG
>CM047528.1:13750510-13755510 GCA_026122265.1 Ammodytes dubius
GGTTATTAGTAGTGGGACCCCCGAAAACTTTATTTGACGATTACAGGCGGAGCGAGTGACTGAGAGATCGGCTTTATGAAACGCGCACATTATGTAAGTGATCACTGTATGAATAAAGAGCGATTTAACACTTATATTAACATAAATAAACCGCTTACTTCACCTTTAAGTTAACTTTTATTTATACTGTAGATAAAAGTTAAATTAAATGAAAAGCGCAGAATCAAATGTTTTATAGACAGTAGTACGATTACATCTATTGATATAATTAACTGAAGAAATAAAACTGACTTGATTTGATTTCTGTTTTCCTGTTCAAGGTCCAAGGACTCACCTGCAGACTTAACCAACCAATCAGTGGACAGAGGTGAGACACACACACACACACACACACACACACACACACACACACACACACACACACACACACACCACACACACACACACACACACACACACACACACACACAGACACACACAGTGAGACACACACACATGTTGCGTTCCGAATCGCATACTCTTTCTTTTTTCTATTCTACATACTACATCCGACGATAAAAATAATCTAGTTAGGATGCAGTAGGCATACTATTGGGACATACTTTACTCTTTTATTTCATCATAACATTGCGCCTTGATCTTGCCTCTTGCTTTTATATCCGTCTCATCCCCGTTTGTTTTCATATGGAGGCTTCGTCGATGTGACGTCACTTCACGTGCGCACTGGATTGTGGGTCAGAATCGCCCAAATAGGATGCAGTTTTCAACACTAACAATCTTGGCCGGATGAAGTAGGACATCGGGTACTTCTAAGCATCCTAAATCTGGCCACAAGAATCAGGACATCCTAAATCTTTTTTCTACCAAACTATATAGTAGAAAGTATGCGATTCGGAACGCAACCACACACACTCACTCACTCACACAAACTGAACTTCCTCCCTAAGTCCCGCCTTCCCTCTTCACAGTGAACCAATCAGACGCGTCGGGCTCTGATGTCATCGTTAACGCCCTGGACAACATTTCCCACAATGCAAAGCGTGTGGCGCACAAGTGTCCGAACTGTGGAAAATGCTTCATCTACAGATCCCAGGTAAGGTTAATACAGAACGATTTTTTTTTTAATACTCTGAAACCAAAAATCTACAACTTCTAAAGCACTTTTACCAATTAAACTTTCCATAAACATTCTCAGCACTATTCTGAAGGTTATTACAGAAGGATTTGTTCATATTTTGTTCACTGTCTGAGTTATGAGACATTTTCTTCCTAAAAAACATGATGAAAACATTTTTTAAAGACCTATCTATCTATCTATCTATCTATCTATCTATCTATCTATCTATCTATCTATCTATCTATCTATCTATCTATCTATCTATCTATCTATCTATCTATCTATCTATCTATCTATCTATCTATCTATCTATCTATCTATCTATCTATCTATCTATCTATCTATCTATCCATCCATCCATCCATCCATCCATCCATCCATCCATCCATCCATCCATCCATCCATCCATCCATCCATCCATCCATCCATCCATCCATCTATCTATCTATCTATCTATCTATCCATCCATCCATCCATCCATCCATCCATCCATCCATCCATCCATCTATCTATCTATCTATCTATCTATCTATCTATCTATCCATCCATCCATCCATCCATCTATCCATCTATCCATCTTTAAACATATCCTTGTTTCCAGGTGATCCGTCACCTCCGTACCACTAAATTCTGCAGTTATGGTCTGTCTGCGTCGGGGTCAAAGAAGCAATCGAGCGATTCTATTGGTGGAGAGGAGGATAAAGCCCGCCCCCCGGAGGATAAGACCCGCCCACAAGGAGCCCACTCATGTTTCCAGGCATGTCAATCAAAACAATCAAATATATATGTTGTAACATCCTTTTGATTTTCTAATTTTTTAACTGATATTACATTATTTCTTTGCTTTTTTTGTGTCTGAAATAAATTTATTAATTGATTAATTTATTTTCCAGGCTGTCAAAATTAAACCTGCAGTGTGTAGAATTTGGGGTTTTATTTCCTAGCAGATTTTGTAGAAAGTAATTATAATATCCATAAGTACATTTAATTTAGTGCATAATAGCTGAAAAAAATGTTTTTAATAATTTGTTTCCCCCTTAGAAAGGGTCTCATATATGTCCATATTTCTGCATATTTTGGACCAAGGCCTAGTGCCGCCATCTTGAAAGTGTCATAGTTGGAATGTCATCAGGTGCATTGTCTAACATTTAGAATTGTTCTTGTCCTTGAAGGCCACTGTAGCTTCTGTTATTATTCAAAAGGGTTGGGGTTACCCAGGGAGCGTTGCATTCTAGAACTTTGTAGAACTTTCTTGATGATGTCATATTACACACTGCACCTTTAACACGTTAACGCAGGGTTTTCAATTATTTTCAGTATTAACACAATCATTTGGATCCACAGCCACCCTGTGATTAATCTGATTTGAAATTTGAATCATTTGACAGCCCTAGTTGTAACCATAGATAGACTATTAAAAAAAAAGTTGAATCATGAATTATATTTTTTTATTACTAATTTTTAATTGTTTTTGTTGCTTTTTTTCCAGTTTTGTATCATTTTGATGTGTCTGAAATAAATGATTTAGTTAATTAACATTCCCCTGCTCTGTTCCCAGTGTGGGGAGTCGTTCAGTAGCAGTGCTGATCTCCTGTCCCACCAGCCGAGCCACCAGGCCCGTCCCGTCTACAGCTGCTCTGTGTGTGGGAAACACTTCAAACACATGGGCAGCTTCACCAGCCACAAGTAAGGGGGGGGGGGGTTCTTTGTAAAAAATGTTGTTCATTTTTAGTTATTTTTCATTTATTTATTTTTTTGCTGTATCTTTGTATTTTTTTGTAATTTGTTTGTAATATTTGTAAATTTATTGTGAATTTTTTGTTTGCTTTTTTAGCTTTTCTTAATTTATTTTTATTTTGTTTTATTTTCACTTTTTTTTCTTTTTCTTCTTTAATTTTCACATGATTTTTTGATAATTATTATTTATTTTTTCGAAGCTTTTTAGTCGCTTTTTTGGACATTTTTTTTTTGGGGGGGGTTATTGTGACATTTAAATCAGTGCGGCAAACACTTCAAACACATTGGCAGCTTCACCAGCCACAAGTAACGGGGGGGGGGGGCAGCGAACAGGTAAGGGCGGGTGGGGGGTTTACCTGTGTTTTGTCTGTTTTTTTTGTCAATTTTTAAAATTCTTTTGCTGTGTTTTTGTGATTTTTTTTTTGCTTTTTTGTCTTTTTTTTCATTTTTAGTAACTTTTTTAACAACATTTTGCTGTATTTTTTTCTAATTATTTCGGTTACTTTTTCTCCTTTTTTAATTTTTTTTAGCTTTTTCTAATTTATTTTTATTTTTTATTTTGTTTTGCTTTTTTGAATTCTTCAAACACCTGTTTTTTGTTGTTTTAGTCAATTTGTAGTTAATTTGTATTTTTGTAATTTTTTTTTTTTGTTTATTTAATTTTTTTAATTTCGGCTTTTTTAACGCTTTTAGATTATTTTAACATGTTTTTTTTTAATTATTGAAAATTATTATTATTATTATTATTTTTTTTTTTTTTTGTGGCTTTTTTGGAAGTTTTTTTTGGGGGTATAATCGTGACATATACATTTAACATTGTCCCCTCCTTTCTTCACAGGCTGACGCACCTTGACGGAGAGGGGGATGAGAAGGTGTGTGAGAAGGAGAGGCAGAAAGAGATAGAGAGAGAGAGAAGGAGAGAGAGAGAGCTGGACCGGAGATGCACCGTGTGTGAACAGAACTTCCCCTCTCAGTCTCAGCTGCTCAAACACTTACAGACGCACTCTGTGGAGGGAGAGACGCCGCGCTACCGCTGCAGGCACTGTGAACTCACTTTCACCGGTAAATTATTTTATTTATTTTTTTATTTTTTTATTTAAACCTGCAGTGTGTAGAATTTGGGGTTTTATTTCCTAGCAGATTTTGTAGAAAGTAATTATAATATCCATAAATACATTTAATTTAGTGCATAATAGCTGAATTTTTTTTTTTTTATTATTTATTTTTCCCTTAGAAAGGGTCTCATATATCTCCATATTTCTGCATATTTTGGACCAAGGCCTAGTGCCGCCATCTTGAAAGTGTCATAGTTGGAATGTCATCAGATGCATTGTTTAGAATTTAGAATTGTTCTTGTCCTTGAAGGCCACTGTAGCTTCTGTTATTATTCTAAAGGGGTGGGGTTACCCAGGGAGCGTTGCATTCTAGAACTTTGTAGAACTTGCTTGATGATGTCATATTACACACTGCACCTTTAACTTTTATTTATCCTCGAGAGACCAATTATAAAACATAACATACAATACGATGAGGACATTTTCCATGTGTTCCACAGATGTTAAAGGAATACTTCACCCATACGGAACCAGCGTTCTATCATTATAAAATCACTATTATAATATAATGAATGAGGTTTTTCTTCCCTCAGTCTTCCCTTGGCCCAGCTGTCCTGTTAATCCTAACCCTTACTGTGATGTCACAAGAAGGAAACTGTAGGGTTAGACAGTGAGACCATAAAACACTCTTTCTGCCTTTTCTCAGGCTAGGATGATCCGATTTCAATTTTTTTTGCACATTTATACTAAATAGGATCTCCTAGTTCAATAAGACAAAGACAAAAAGACAAGGCACGTTTATTTCTATAGCATAATTCAGACACAAGGCCATTCAAAGTGCTTTACAGGGGCAAGATTAAAATACATCAAGTATAGAATAGACATTAGAAAATCGTTTGGGTGTGTGTATAATTAACACTCTTCTATTGTGTCCCTATCTATCTGTCTATCTATCTATCTATCCATCTATCCATCCATCAATCCATCCATCCATCCATCCATCCATCCATCCATCCATCCATCCATCCATCCATCTATCTATCTATCTATCTATCTATCTATCTATCTATCTATCTATCTATCTTTCTATC
>CM047528.1:13758010-13760510 GCA_026122265.1 Ammodytes dubius
ACACACACATGGTTAGTACACAAGCACACACACATGGTTAGTACACAAGCACACACACATGGTTAGTACACAAGCACACACACACACACACACAGAGACAGACAGGCACACACACACATTCACTCACTAACACACACGTGCAGAAATTTAAAAAATACCTATGAGAATGTATTTATAATTTGTGTGTTTGTGTGTATGTTTGTCTCTCTCTTTATCTGTGTTCCTATGTGTGTGTGTGTGTGTGTGTGTGTGTGTGTGTGTGTGTGGTGTGTGCCTTCTGTGTGTGTGTGTGTGTGTGTGTGTGTGTGTGTGTGTGTGTGTGTGTGTGTGTGTGTGTGTGTGTGTGTGTGTGTGTGTGTGTGTGTGTGTGTGTGTGTGTGTGTGTGTGTGTGTGTGTGTGTGTGTGTGTGTGTGTGTGTGTGTGTGTGTGTGTGTGTGTGTGTGTGTGCTTCCAGGAGAGAAGCCGTATGCGTGTCCAGATTGTGGTAAATGTTTGAGGAGAAAGTTCGATCTGAAGAAACACATGCTGAGCCACAGCGGCGTGAGACCTTTCGCCTGCAGCGTGTGTTCTAAGAGCTACACGCGCAACACACACCTGAACAGACACCTGCAAACACACACACACACCTGAGAGAGTGTGTGTGTGGGGGGGGGGGGGGGAGTGTGGCTGTGTGTGTGGCTGTGAGTGAGAGAGTGTGTGTGTTTCAGTGTGTGTGAGAGTGAGTGTGTGTTTGTGTCAGTGTCTCTCTGTACCTTCATACAAACATTGATTTCCGTTGTCTGTCATTAAAAATGGAGTCAGTGATTCTGGAGAACGCTTGTTGTCTAAACCAGTGAATATCTCCTCATGATCCACTACCTGTCTGTACTGTGTGTGCTGAAAAGTGTTAATACACAGCCTAGGCTCTGTAGACTGAATACTAGTAAATGCCCTAATAAACCAACTCATGTGAAACGCCATTGACTCGTTGTGTTATTATTGTTATTGCAGAAGGATTTTTTTCATATGTTTCAATACTCTGAACCAAAAAATCTACAACTTCTAAAGCACTTACATCAACTAAACTTTCCACAATCATTCTCAGCACTATTCTGAAGGTTATTACAGAAGGATTTGTTCATATGTTGTTCACTGTCTGATTTATGAGACATTTTCCTTCTTAAAAACATGATGAAAATGCATTGTTAAGACCTGTACAATCGTATTTTTTTGATTTATAAAATGAAAAAAAGCTGTATCCGAAATCTGGATGGAGAAATGGTCACAGACTGTTTAGATGTTGTGAACAAACTTTATTAGTATCATGTTACTCTAACAAAACAGAGTGAGTGTGTGTCTGTATTAGGTGTCTCTGTGTTAGTGTGTGTGTGTTAGGCGTCTCTCTCTGTGTATCTCTGTGTCTGTCTGTCTATCTCTGTGATTGTATCTCTCTTTGTGTGTCCGTCTATGTGTGTGTGTGATTGTATCTCTGTGTGTGTGTCCGTCTATGTGTGTGTATCTATCTCTTAGTGAGTGTGTTTGTCTCTGTGTCTCTCTGTGTGTGTCTCTCTCTGTGTCTATGTGTCTCTGTGTATCTCTGTGTGTCTCCGTCTATGTGTCTATGTATCTCTCTCTGTCTCTCTGTGTGTGTTCGTCTCTGCGTATGTCTAGTCGTCGCCCGCTGTGTTGCTGATGACTTTCTTCATCCAGCGCGTCATCCTGAACAGGTGAGTGTAGAAGCCATACTTCCCGTGTGTGTGTGTCTGTCTATGTGTGTGTTTGTCTCTGTCCGTGTGTGTGTGTGTATGTCTGTCTGTATGTGTGTCTCTCTCTGTCTCTGTGTCTCTCTCTGTGTCTATGTGTCTCTCTCTGTCTCTGTGTGTGTGTATCTCTTTCTGTGTGTGTGTATCTCTGTCTGTGTGTGTGTTTGTCTATGTGTCTGTTGTGTATCTCTGTCTGTGTATCTATGTGTGTGAGTGTCTCTCTCTCTCTGTATGTGTGTGTGTGTTCGTCTCTATGTGTGTGTGTGTGTGTGTCTCTCTCTGTCTCTCTTTGTGTCTCTGCGTATCTCTAGTCTTGGTCGGCTGTGTTGCTGATGACTTTCTTCATCCAGCGCGTCATCCTGAACAGGTGGGTGTAGAAGCCGTACTTCCCGTCTCGATCACATCCCTCGCCCCAGGACACGATGCCCATCTGGTACCAACGGTCCTCCGCCGGGTACTAAGGGGGAAAAATGAGATATTAGGATGGATGGATGGATAGATAGATAGATAGATAGATAGATAGATAGATAGATAGATAGATAGATAGATAGATAGATAGATAGATAGACACGATGCCCATCTGGTACCGACGGTCCTCCGCAGGGTACTACGGGGAACAAACGAGATATTAGAGAGAGAGAGAGAGGGAGGGAGGGAGGGAGGGAGGGAGGGAGGGGTAGGTAGGTAGGTAGGTGGATAGATGGATGGATAGAGAGAGAGAGGGAGAGAGAGGGAGGGAGGGATGGATGGATAGATA
>CM047528.1:13778010-13800510 GCA_026122265.1 Ammodytes dubius
GAGATATTCACTGATTTTGACAAAAAGCGATTTTTTGACAACAAGCGTTCTCCAGAATCACTGACTGCACCTTTAATGATAGTGTGAAGTTGGATAGACAGGAGACAGGGAATAACATGCAATAGGTCATGTACTAGAGTTGAACAGGTCACATTGCGATTATGTTTAATTTAAAAAGTGCTCAAAACCTCTGTGTAGTACAAGTAAAAAGTGTCAGAGGATCTCTAAATATATATAGAGAAAATCCGTTATGAGATTTCAGGGAAAGCAGAGAAGTTTTAAACAGATATGTCAGCCTTTCCTGGACTATATAACAGTACTGAAGGGACCTACATGACACCTCGTTGACTTTTTATTTTCTGCTTAACAGTTATAGTTTAAACAATGTCCTTAGAAACCTGTTAAGTAGAGTATACGCCATGGTAGTTGTTTATTTTATTTTGTCTTTTGTTTGTGTGTTCACTTTTTCGAGTATGAAAAATGAATAAAGTTTTTTTTAAATTATTATTTGTGAAACATTTTGAACTGCGTCTATTTGCACATATCTGAGAGTGTTACCACATCCACTACTCCCCCTCCATCTTACTGCCAGTATGGTGGTGGCTTTGGCTTGTACTTTTCCTACTCCTACAATAAGAAGTAGTATGTACTAAGAATATATATTTACGTCAAAATGTGATTAAAAAAATAAGTTTATTTTTTATGAAGCAGCAGGTGAATGTGGTAAAAGGTTTAACTGTTAGATATCACCATGAAAACTTTACCGTTAAAGATGGCATGTTTTTAAGAAGAAAATGTCTCATAAATCAGACAGTGAACAACATATGAACAAATCCTTCTGTAATAACCTTCAGAATAGTACTAAGAATGATTATGGAAAGTTTAGTTGATGTAAGCGCTTTAGAAGTTGAGATTTTTGCTTCAGAGTATTGAGAAAATAAAAACTAATGTTGAGATAATGTCCGTTAAAGATGGTTGTATAGGAGAAATATACAGACGCAAACAGACAAGGTTTAGTCAAATAAAACACCTGAATGTACATGTTGGACCTTTTGATTTATACTAGTATGAAAGAAGACATGTTATGGAAGATAAATAGACAGGAATCTATATAACTAATCTTGAGATAATGTCCGTTAAAGATGGTTGTATAGGAGAAAGGACGCAAACAGACAAGGTTTAGTCAAATAAACACCTTTTTTGGACCTTTTGATTTATACCAGTTAGAGAGCTGATTTTAGCATGAATTTGACCCACTCTTATCGCAGTATTAAATAGCTTTGTTACCTTCCTGTGCCAGACAGCTGTGCAGTAAGCACAACATTAAGAGAAACACCGCCTTAGATGTTGGTTCCTCCATGATCCACAAATCTCCAAGCAAGAAGAACCAATTTAGGAGACTCCGTGTGCTGCCTGTGTCTCTATCTGTCTGTCTGTCTGTCTGTCTGTATCTCTGTGTGTGTGTGTGTGGTGTGTGTGTGTGTGTGTGTGTGTGTGTGTGTGTGTGTGTGTGTGTGTGGTGTGTGTGTGTGTGTGTGTGTGGTGTGTGTGTGTGTGTGTGTGTGTGTGTGTGTGTGTGTGTGTGTGTGTGTGTGTGTGTGTTGTGTGTGTGTGTGTGTGTGTTGTCTATCCGGTCAAACTTATTGATCGCGGTCAAAGTATAAAACTAAAGAGTTCGCTGCATGTTTACTTTGACTCAACTCTGATGAACAACCCGTTCTTATATAGACAACATGTTCTGCTGTATGTAAGAGAGCCTTTGATTTAATTTAAAGGTGCAGTGTGTAATATGACATCATCAAGAAAGTTTTAGAAAGTTCTAGAATGCAACACTCCCTGGGTAACCCCACCCCTTTCGAATAATAACAGAAGCTACATTGGCCTTCAAGGACAAGAACAATTCTAAATTTTAAACAATGCACCTGATGACATTCCAACTATGACACTTTCAAGATGGCGGCACTAGGCCTTGGTCCAAAATATGGACCAAATCAGTGACTTTCGGCTCCTGCAAATATTTACTCAGCTACTGAAGGTGAAAGTACAAGTTTCACTGTTTCTACCGGACCAAACTAGCCCTGCGTTCCAAATCACATACTCTTTCTTATTACTACACTACATACTAAAGTACAGAAGAGTTTTAGTCTTTTTACTAGACTAAATACTAAAGTACAGAAGAGTTTTAGTGTTTTTACTAGACTACATACTAAAGTACAGAAGAGTTTTAGTCTTTTTACTACACTACATACTAAAGTACAGAAGAGTTTTAGTCTTTTTACTACACTACATACTAAAGTACAGAAGAGTTTTAGTCTTTTTACTAGACTACATACTAAAGTACAGAAGAGTTTTAGTCTTTTTACTACACTACATACTAAAGTACAGAAGAGTTTTAGTCTTTTTACTAGACTACATACTAAAGTAGGCTACAGAAGAGTTTTAGTCTTTTTACTACACTACATACTAAAGTACAGAAGAGTTTTAGTCTTTTCAATACACTACATAGGCCTACTAAAGTACAGAAGAGTTTTAGTCTCTTTACTACACTACATACTAAAGTACAGAAGAGTTTTAGTCTTTTTACTACAATACATAGGCCTACTACAGTACAGAAGAGTTTTAGGGCCACAGACAGGAGAGAGAGAAAAAAATCAGATAGGCCTAAGGAAGATTGTTTTGTTCATTATGTCAAGAAATGTCAAGGATAAAGACGCTTTCTCCAAAATGCTATTGGAGTTAGTGGGGCATTTATGTATTTTCAGTTTATATAACATTTCAAAAATGGTCGGAATAAAATAAATGCTTGAATTTATGGCAGTTTTGTACTTTACTGCAGTGAACAGTGTGTGTGTGTGCGTGCGTGTGAATAGCTGCAGTTCCTTTCCCGCTCTTTAGTGGCGCTGTTTTTCTCGTTAACGTGATTTACCAACCAGATAAATACAACACAACTCTCGCGAGAAGACGGCGCTTCGGTAACAAACAACAATGGCGTCGCTACAAATGGACCAGTTGCCCTCGGACCCGCTGCTTCATATCTTATCGTTTCTCGACTTCAGAGACTTAATACAGTACGTACGCAACCCGGAAACACACCACACACACTTTACTGTGGCAACACGCGGTCAAAATAATGATGCTAAACACGCTAACGCTGCTTTATAATAGCTGGCAATCTACGCTAGCCTCAAAACATGCTAACAGCTGCTAACTGTTTGTTTACGTTCGTTCGTGACGTCAGTGAAGCGCTATAAACTACCACATTTTATAACAGGCCCATTGTAAAACTCCTGCAATTCTCTCTCGGCTCTTTCTTTTGTATTTGAGGCTTGAAACCGGGCCGTTATTTCACTTTTTAAATCTTGTTAAGTATGTGGCAGTTGCCCTGTGTACGGCGCCTGCTCGGTGTAACTGAAACAACCGTTGGAAAAATACGTTTTTTAATGGTAAACTAAGAGTAAGAATTATGAGACAATTTGTGGATTATATTCGCGGCTTTATCCTCCTGCTCCTCCTGTGATGTAGATATTTTTTGGAGAAAGATAAAGGTGTAGTCAGTGATTCTGGAGAACGCTTGTTGTCAAAATCAGTGAATATCTCCTCATGATCCGCTACCTGTCTGTACTGTGTGCGCGCTGGAAAAAATGCCAGTGTTAATATACACAGCCTAGGCTCTGTAAACTGGTGTGTAAATAAAGGGAGCTCACCATAGCTAGCAATATGTCAGTTTACAGAGCCTAGGCTTTTGGAGAAATAAAAGTACTCTCTTCTACTCACAGTCCCCAGAGTTAGGACTAAACAAGGAGACAGACAGACAGACAGACAGGTCTACTCACAGTCCCTAGAGTTAGGACTAAACAAGGAGAAGCAGCTTTCAGTTTTTATGCTCCAAATCTCTGGAACAAACTCCCAGAGAACTTGAGGTCTGCTGCAACTCTCAGCTCCTTTAAATCAAATCTGAAGACTTTTCTGTTTCCCTTTTAACCTGTAATTTTTATTTCTATTCATATTTTTTATTCACTTTTCTAATGTGACATTGCTCCCGATGGTTCAGAGAGCGCCTTGCATGGCAGCTACTGCCATCGGTGTATGAGTGTGTGTATGAATGGGTGATGTGGTAAGATATGTAAAGCGCTTTGGGGCTGAGAAAATCGTCTAGAAGGCGCTATATAAGTCAAGTCCATTTACCATTTGTCTCTCTCTGTCTGTAGCTGCAGCTCGGTGAGTCGGAGACTGAATGAATTGTTCAAACACAATCCGCTGTGGAAAACGCTCTGCTACAAACACTGGCTGCTGACAGAGTGAGTACACACACACACACACACATACAGACACACACACACACACACGCACGCACACACACACGTGCTTTGACTGTATTATTATTTTTATTATTATTATTTATTTACGATATGTATGAAATTTGATAGTACTGAAAATTTGATAGTACTGAATCAGATAATCTTTTCTGTGTGTGTCTCTTTCTGTGTGTGTGCGTGCGTGTGTGTGTCTCTCTGTCTGTGTGTGTGTCTCTCTCTCTCTCTCTATGTGTATGTGTGTGTGTGTGTGTCTCTTTCTCTCTCTGTCTCTCTTCCTCCCTCCCTCTCTCTCCCCTCCCCCCCCTCTCTCCCTCCCTCCCTCCCTCCCTCCCTCTCTCCCTCTCCCTCCCTCCTCTCCCCTCCCCCCCTCTCTCCCTCCCTCCCTCCCTCCCTCTCTCAGTGCGGACCGATCAGACAGTGGGCTGCCCTGGTTCTCTCTCTTCAGACAGTACTACTCAGACCTCGGGCGTTACATCCGCTTCTCCCTCCTTCCCTCCCTTCCTCCCTCCCTCCCTCCCTCCCTCCCTCCCTCCCTCCCCTCCCTCCCTCCCTCTATCTCTCTCTCCCTCCCTTCCTCCCTCCCTCTCTCTCTCCCTCCCTCCCTCCCTCCCTCCCTCCCTCTCTCTCTCTCCCTCCCTCTTTTAACCTGCAATTTTTATTTTATTTGCTTCTTTTATTCGCTTTTAAATGTTTTATAATGTGTTTTATGTATTTTAATCTTGATGTAGTTCATGCCCCTGTAAAGCACTTTGAGTGGCCTTGTGTCTGAATTGTGCTATAGAAATAAACTTGCCTTGCCTTCTCTCCCCCCCTCTCTCAGTGCGGACCGATCAGACAGTGGGCTTCCCTGGTTCGTTCTCTTCAGACAGTATTACTCAGACCTCGGGCGTTACATCCGCTTCTCCCTCCCTCCCCCCTCCCTCCCTCCCTCTCTCACCCTTCCTCCCTATATATAAATAAACTTGCCTTGCCTTCTCTCCTCCCTCTCTCAGTGCGGACCGATCAGACAGTGGGCTTCCCTGGTTCGTTCTCTTCAGACAGTATTACTCAGACCTCGGGCGATACATCCGCTTCTATCCGCTTCTCAAGAAGAGCTGGGACCGACTGACAGACTTCCTCACGCTCAGGTGTCCTCGCATGATCGCCTCGCTCAAAGGTAAACATCCCTCCCTCCCTCTCTCTCTCTCTCTCCCTCCCTCTCTCTCCCTCCCTCCCTCCCTCCTCCTCCCTCCCTCCCTCCCTCCCTCCCTCCTCTCTCTCCCTCTCTCCCTCCCTCTGCCTCTCTCCCTCCCTCCTAGTATGGATCACGATGAGGTAATGTGTTTATGTTGTTGTAAATAATTACTATTTCAGATGAATAATGGTCATCTGATGATGCTGGTGAGGCAAAGTAAACTTTGTGTTAGTAGGCTACCGCTCATTCATTTAGGAGTAAACACTGCAGTCTAGTTCGCTCCTGTGAAATTGTGTATACGTTGCTTGGCAACACCCTCCCGCCCGCCTATCTCTCCCTTTTAGCTTTTCTTCATTGCATTTTCTTTTTTTTCTTTGATGGTTCAGCCCCGTTATCAGTCATTATGACGACAAATAACTGTCTCAAACAAGGCTCCCGCTCCCCTTCCCTCACCTGGAGGGATAGGCTTCTCAAATCGCGTTGCTGCGCTACACTGAAATCTGCGACTAATACGGATATGTGACCATAATAATTGATAGGTTTTATATAGCGCTTTTCAAGGCACTCAAAGACGCTTTACAGGGTTCCAGGTTCCATTCATTCACACACAGTCATACTGGTGGTGGTAAACTACCATAGTAGCCACAGCTGCCCTGGGGCAGACTGACGGAAGCGTGGCTGCCATTCAGCGCCTACGGCCCCTCCGACCACCACCTCAAACATACAGCAATCATACACATTCACACCAGGCAAGGTGGGTGAAGTGTCTTGCCCAAGGACACAACAACCATGACACAGGTGGCAGGGCGGGGATCGAACCGCCAACCCTTGGATCATTGGCCAACCGCTTAACCACCTGAGCCACGGTCGCCCCCATAGAGCCTGAACGAGCGAACCGAAAATCAGACTGGGTGTGCGACCAGACCAAAAGCAGTAATAAAAACTATATAAAAACGTCTTTCTTTGCACTGATGGTCTCGTTTGCTGTTAAAGGAAATTTATGATTATGAGAGGAAACATGAGGCTGTTTAAAAGATATTTAAATGTTACTCGGAGCTGCTTTAATAGGTGAAACTAAAATATTATATAGACTCATTACATGCAAAGTGAGATATTTCAAGCCTTTATTTGTTATAATTGTATTTATTATGGCTTACAGTACTTGGTTTGGGCCCCTTTTTGGATGAATTCTTGCCTCAATTCCAATTAATTTTCCATGATATTCTAATAATATGAGTGTCACCTGTTAAACAGTGAAGTGGTGTGACGGGTGCGTTTGTTTCGCTGTGCAGAGGGCGCCACAGAGGTGGAGCTTAACGACATCGAGACTCAGATCGGCTGCAGACTGCCAGACGATTACCGCTGCTCCTACCGCATCCACAACGGGCAGAAGCTGGTCATCCCCGGGTACGTACTGATACACTGACATGTCTAACCATAGGAAACACCAGTAAATACACGCTTTTCTTTATCTATTTATACATCTATTTATGTATTAAACCTGCAGTGTGTAGAATTTTGGGTTTTATTTCCTAGCAGATTTTGTAGAAAGTAATTATAATATCCATAAGTACATTTAATTTAGTGCATAATAGCTGAAAAAAATGTTTTGAATTATTATTTTTTCCCTTAGAAAGAGTCTCATATATGTCCATATTTCTGCATATTTTGGACCAAGGCCTTGTGCCGCCATTTTGAAAGTGTCATAGTTGGAATGTCATCAGGTGCATTGTTTAAAATTTAGAATTGTTCTTGTCCTTGAAGGCCACTGTAGCTTCTGTTATTATTCGAAAGGGGTGGGGTTACCCAGGGAGTGTTGCATTCTAGAACTTTGTAGAACTTTCTTGATGATGTCATATTACACACTGCACCTTTAAGTATTATACAGGGCTAACCTTACTGAACCTTACACACTGGGGCTGGGAGAGGGTGATAAAAGAATAATATCGCTATATAATAATAATAATATTTGGGGGGATTTTGTCGGAAATTATAATTGACGTGTGTAATTGATCTTTCTGCCTGTCTGTCTCTCTGCCTCTCTCCCTCCCTCTCCCCCTCCCTCCCTCCCTCTCTCTCTCTCTCTGCCTCTCTCCCTCCCTCCCTCTCTCCCTCCCTCCCTCTCCCTTCCTCCCTCTCTCTCCCTCCCTCCCTCCCTCCCTCCCTCCCCCCCCCCCCCAGGTTAATGGGCAGTATGTCCCTGTCTAATCACTATCGCTCTGAGGTCCTACTGGACATAGAAACAGCGTCGGGTGTTCACTTTCAGTTGTGTGTTTGTGTTCTTTAAAGAAAAATCCAAAAATAAAGTATTTACATGTGTGTTTGTGTTTCTCTCTCTCTCTCTCTCTCTCTGCCTCTCTCTCACTCACTCACTCACTCACTCACTCACTCACTCACTCACTCACTCACTCACTCACTCACTCACTCACTCACTCACTCTCACACACACACACACACACACACACACACACACACACACACACACACACACACACACACACACACACACACACACACACACACACAAGGTTAATGGGCAGTATGTCCCTGTCTAACCACTACCGCTCTGAGGTCTTATTGGACATAGAAACGGCTTCGGGAGGGTTCCAGCAGAGGAAAGGAATGCGTAACTGTCTCCCTCTAACCTTCTGCTTCCACACGGGACTGAGCCAATACGCTGCTCTGGAACCCAGCGAGGGCCGCAGACTCTACGAAACCTTCTACCCCTGTCCTGTGAGTACTCTGTGTGTCTGTGTGTGTGTGTGTGTGTCTCTCTCTCTCTCTGTCTCTCTCTGTCCCTCTCTCCCTCCCTCTCTCTCTGTCCCTCTCTCCCTCCCTCCCTCTCTCTCCCTCCCTGTCCCTCTCTCCCTCCCTCTCTCCCTCCCTCCCTCCCTCCCTCCCTCCCTCCCTCTCTCCCTCCCTCCCTCCCTCTCTCTCTCTCCCAGTGAAAGTCCATTGTTGGTAGTCAATGCTTTAATTAAAGAAGGTAAAGCTCCTAAGAAGATACAATATGGTACAAGGTCACTGAGACCTCACAATATGGAAGGTTGCATTGAGCCTAGTCTGAGTATTAACACTGGATAAGCCTTTTTCCAGCACACACACAGTACAGACAGGTAGCGGATCATGAGGAGATATTCACTGATTTTGACATTATTATAATATATAGTAATTTGTCTGTTGTGTTTCAGGATCAAACTGCTCAGGATCCTTCAGCCATCGACATGTTCATCACAGGTGGGTTCATCTCCTGTCACGAGTGTGTGTGTGTACGAGTGTGTTTCTGTGTGTGTGTGTGTGTGTGTGTGTGTGTGTGTGTGTGTGTGTCTGTATGTCTCTAATGCCTCGTTTCCATCCGAGCGGGTCGGATCGGAGCGGTTCGGTCTGGGTAGTTTGGCTTTTCATTTGCCAAAAGTTGGGTAGGGTACGGTTTAAGCGCACCTAACCGCTCTGAGCCGCTCCTAATCTCAGTACTCCTCCGTAGGGGTACTGGCCGCCTGAAAGGGTGCCGAAAAGACGGAGCTACACACTGCTGTCATTTGATTGGTCGAAAGAATCATTTCCGCCATGTGTAGTCATCTCGGCTAGAGTGAAGAGAGTCTTGTGTTTTGGCGAAAATGTGAGCGCGGCTCTGTTTATTGTGTGGTGTTTTTCCTCGTCAATAAATTAATCAGTTGGTTACACTGTGTCCCATAGTCACGTAGCTGCCGCAGCCAGCACTGTTCGCTCACTGTCTCTATGAGTTGCACCGAGCGGTCTCTGTGTGTTTACGCCGCGTGTGTAGTCACCTCGGCTAGAGTGAAGAGAGTCAGTGTGTTTTGGCGAAAATGTGAGCGCGGCACTGTTTATTGTGTGGTGTTTTTCCTCGTCATTAAATGTATAAATTGTGTCTCTCTCTGTGTTCCAGGGTCCAGTTTCCTGCAGTGGTTCACCAGCTACGTCCAGAACGTGGTCGGAGGAGAATACCCCATCATCAGAGACCAGATCTTCAGGTGTGTGTGGACGACTGTGTCTCAGGTGGTAGAGCGGGTCGGCCGATGATCAAAGGGTTGGAGGTTCGATCCCCGCCCTGCCACTTGTGTCATGGTTGTTGTGTCCTTGAGCAAGACACTTCACCCACCTTGCCTCGTGTGAATGTCGCTAGT
This sequence comes from Ammodytes dubius, assembly GCA_026122265.1. Classification (NCBI taxonomy): domain Eukaryota; kingdom Metazoa; phylum Chordata; class Actinopteri; order Uranoscopiformes; family Ammodytidae; genus Ammodytes; species Ammodytes dubius. The sequence goes on from CM047528.1 coordinate 13,787,646, forward strand.
TAGCCTGCTATCGGTGTATGAATGTGTGTGTGAACGGTAACGTGGGAAAGGAAAACAGGTCTCCCTTGCAAAAGAGTCTCCGGTCTCAATGGGATTTACCTGTAGAAATAAAAAAAATATATATATAATTCTCTTTTAGATGGGGCTGAAAGTTTATAAACCAAACCCATGTAGGGGGTTTTGGGGGCGTCCTAAAATAAGGTGAATAAACTGTGTCTGTCCCTTCAGGTACGTTCATGATGAAAGCTGCGTGGCCACTACTGATGACATCACAGTCTCGGTCTCCACTTCCTTTCTGCCCGAACTCTCATCCGTCCATCCTCCACACTACTTCTTCACCTACCGCATCAGGTACCTGTCTGTCATGTCTCATAAATCAGACAGTGAACAACATATGAACAAATCCTTCTGTAATAACCTTCAGCATAGTGCTGAGAATGATCATGGAAAGTTTAGTTGATGTAAGTGCTTTAGAAGTTGAGATTTTTGGTTCAGAGTATTGAATAAAAACTAATGTTGAGATAATGTCCGTTAAAGATGGTTGTATAGGAGAAATATACAGACGCAAACAGACAAGTTTTAGTCAAATAAACACCTGAATGTACATGTTGGCCCATTTGTATCTCCAGGACAGAAATAGAGATCTTTCTGCCTGTCTAACTCTCTTATATATTATTATATATATTATATATTATTAATATGTCTGTCTATCTCTCCAGGATAGAGATGTCTGCCTCTGCGTCCCTGGAGTCGGTCTGTCAGCTGGACTCTCGTTACTGGAAGATCACCACGTCAGACGGCAACGTGGAGGAAGTGCAAGGGCCGGGGGTGGTCGGTACGCTGTGTGTGTGTGTGTGTGTGTGTGTGTGTGTGTGTGTGTGTGTGTGTGTGTGTGTGTGTGTGTGTGTGTGTGTGTGTGTGTGTGTGTGTGTGTGTGTGTGTGTGTGTGTGTGTGACACTGTATGTGTGTGTGGCCAGTACGCTGCATACATTACTCAATTTTTATTTATTTATTTTTATTTATTTTTTTAATTAATTTTGCACAAAAAATATATATCATTTTTTTTAAGGATTATTATTCTTATCACATGACTGCTTTTATATTGCTCCTTGATTCATAACGTGTGTGTGTGTGTGTCTCTGACTCTCTCGCTGTGTGTGTGTGTGTGTGTGTGTGTGTGTAGGTGTGTGTGTGTGTGTGTGTGTGTGTGTGAAATATTTGAATCCTGTCTGTTGTAATGTGATTGGTGGACTCAAATAAAGAATTAAAATGTGTGTGCAGGAGAGTTCCCGGTGATGACTCCCGGTAAAGTCCATGAGTACGCCAGCTGCACGACTTTCTCTACTCCGTCAGAATACATGGAGGGACACTACACCTTCCACAGAATGGGTACCTGTCTGTCTGTTTACCTGTCTGTCTGTTTACCTGTCTGTCTGTTTACCTGTCTGTCTGTCTGTCTGTCTGTCTGTCTGTCTGTCTGTCTGTCTGTCTGTCTGTCTGTCTGTCTGTCCATGTAGCATTGAAGCTAACCGTTAGCTCTGTTTTCAGCGTGTAAAGAGGAAGTGTTCAACGTGGCGATCCCTCGCTTCCACATGGTCTGTCCTCCCTTCAGAGAGCCCAGCGTCACTACGGTAAATGCTTTCATATATAGGGCGCACCGGATTATAAAGCACATAGAATAGAAGATACTGCAGTCAAACGTTTGACTGGGGATGCGTAGATGGTGCTGTGCTAAAGGGAATGTCAACAAAACAGTCGTTATGATGCAAAAACAAGAGGGAAAGTGACCCATTTGTAAAAATATTTTTATTTTATTTTACTGGTATTATTATCACTCACTCACTCTCTCACTCACTCACTCAGACACACACACACACACACACACACACACACACACACACACACACACACACACACAGAGCTGTTTCTTACATGTCATTGTGTCCGGTTTACAGCAGAAAGCGTCGGCGAGTGCAGACGACAACAGAGAGGGAGACAGAGAAGACTTCGGCCAGCTGAGAGGGATCAACATGGCCGCCTTAGAGGGAGCCTGGTGCCCGCGACACATCTGAGACAGCTGTCACTCAAACCATCGGCTGTCACTCAACCATCAAACTCATCAAACTCATTAAACACAATGTGAGTGAAAAGAAACACACATTTTTTTTTTGTGTTTTTTTTTTTTTTCATGAAAAAAAACTATTGGACAAAATGGACGTCACTGGACAAATAATTTTTTTTTGTGATTTTGGAGGAAAATCGTTCGACAATTTTTACGAGAGAAAAAATGTCGTAAAGAAATCAAATCAAATCTAGTATGAACCCGACAGCTGTCAGTCACACCATCAAACTATCAAACCTATTAAATACGATGTGAGTGTCATAGAAAACCTTTTTTTTTTGTGTCGTGAAGATGTGAGAACTATCGGACAAAATCGACGTTACCAGACAAAGAATTTATTTTTAATTTTTGTGTCTGTTCGGATTTTTGAGGGAAATCGTGGGATTATTATTTTTTCTTCTGTGTGTGTGTGAGAGGTTTTTCTGGTTCAGTTTAAGTTTTGTTACAGGAGCAGAAAATGTTTTTTTTTTAAATGATCTAAACAGCTGGTTATTCAAAGAAGAAAAAAAATAAAATTTGAAAAAAAAAAAAAAATCAAGAAAAAAGTCAGAATTTTCCACAAAAAAAGTCACAATTTTACGAGAAAAAAAAAAATGTTAGATGGAGCCTCCCTCTAAGGCGGACATATTTTTTCTTGAACATTTTTTTTTTCAAGTTTTTTTTTTTTTTTAGATGGTCTAAACAGCTGGTTATTCAAAGAAAAAAAAAAAAAAATTTGAGGGAGCCTGGTGCCCGCGAGACATCTAAGCCACATGACAGCTGTCAGTCAAACCATTAAACACAATGTGAGTGTCATAGCAAAACGTTTTTGTGTCGTGAAGATGTGAAAACTATCGGACAAAATGGACGTTACCTTACAAAGATTTTTTTCAATTTTTTATTTTTATTTTTTTTGTCTGTTACGATTTGAGGAAAATCGTTGGATTATATATATTTTTTTTTTTTCTTGCCTGACGAAGCGACGCGGTGAAAATGTGGATGTGTGAGATTTCTCTGGTAAAAGTTTAGGTTTTGTTACATAACCAGAAAGAGTTTTTCTATTAATGGTCTAAAAGCACATTATCTACAGCTGAGGTTTAGGGACAAAATTTGAAAGATTTTGAGAGAAAAAAATTGAAGAAAAAAGTCTGAATGTTCCACTGCAAGATAAATTACTCATAGCAAAGTCACTATTCTCTAGTATTACCTCCAGATCAACTGGTGTTTTTTTTTTTTTTTTTAAGATATTTTTTTGGCATTTTTATGCTTTATTGACAGTGTAGAGACAGAGTTGAAATGGGGCAGAGAGGGGAGTGACATGCAGAGAACGACCGCGGGCTGGAATCGAACCCGGGTCCGCTGCTGGCCGAGGCCCATGGGGGGGGGGGGACGCCCTGCCAACTGAGCTAAGGGCGCCCCATAGATCAACTGGTGTTAACGCTTGACTTTATTTATATCATTAAACACATCAGCTCATATTATTCTATCCTTGTGTGACGGGGGCGTTTCTCTGGTGGATTTGGTTGCGTTTGATTTTTGTATTTTGATTTTTTTGGGGTGAAAATAAATAACAAATATTTGTCACTGCAGACTCTCTGTTTACTGTCACATGGTCAAGATTCAGGTAAAAACACAGACACACACTATCTCACACACACACACACACTCACTCACAGACAGACACACACACACTCACACTATTGTCATAATAAACTAACTCCTCAACAAGACATTCTATTAACCAGATCGTCAAACAGACACAATATTAAAAAAAAAAACTTTATTCATGATTTGTGAAATGAAAAACAATCGTAAACTAATGACATCATCGTCGTCCTCCATTATTCTGGTTATTTAAAGAGGACCTATTATACTTTTATGACTTTTATGACCTATAAACGTTGTTATAATGATTTATAGTCATGTTTAACCATACTAGCTTATCAAATAATGACGTACATGCATTTAGACGTATTCCCTGCTGACCGTCTGGGGTGGCTGTGCAGAGCGCTAAACACTAGGGCAGCCGGTCGAGAATTCACTTGTTCAAATCGGTTCAAATTTCCATGTATGGTAAGTAATGCTGCTCAGGCAAGCTCCGGCCATGCCCCCACCTTCCCGCTCTCAAATCTCCCCGCGCGCTGCTAAAAGTGTTCCGGAAGGAAGGTAACCAATCACAACGGAGTGGGGTTTGCAGGAGGGGGGGGAGGGGCGAAGCACAGTGTTGACAGGGCATGCTGAATCGCCCAGATGAGAGGAAGAATTTCCCGAAAATCTACATAGTTTTTTGTGATGTGATTCGTGTCAGGTTGCTCTATAGCAGTTTTTAACAAGAAATTAAGACCAGAAAAGTAGTATAATAGGAGATCTTTAAGCACATGATTAGAACAACAGCGTTTTGAAATGTACATTATTTTCCACATAGCAAATATGATACAGCTGGAGTTAAAGGTGCTCTGAGGAACTTTCAGTTTGTGTTAATTCTAGCAGAAATGTCGACTTACATCCCTAAACATGCAGCGTCACTGACTTCACATTTAACGGAACAGTACAACATCTTGTGACATAAAAAAAATCCTAAATGTGTGTGTGTGTCTCTATCTGTCTGTATGATGAGGTAAGGCCCTGTGTGTGTGTGTGTGTGTGTGACTCCGTGTGTGTGTGTGTGTGTGTGTGTGTGTGTGTGTGTGTGTGTGTGTCTCCCTGTGTGTGTGTGTGTGTGTGTGTGTGTCTCCCTGTGTGTGTGTGTCTCCCTGTGTGTGTTAGTGTGTGTGTGAAAAAACTCAGTCGTCATTCTGATTCTCATCCTCCTCTTCGTCTTCCACCGCTCTCTCTGCCCTCGTTCTCTTGCTTCTTTCTTTCCTCTCCTCCCCTCCTTCCTCCTTCTCTCCCTCCTCTCCCTCTCTCTCTCCCTCCTCTACCTCTTCATCCCCCTCTCCCCTGGCATTACAGCGAGTACAGTGTCTCCTGAACCCCCCTATGCAGTGGGATCTAAAGCAGCAGAATGGACATGCGTAGCGGCCTGGTCTGTGAGATGTGTTTATGTGTTGTTGGAGTCGGCTGGGAAGGAAGAAGCGTTTGTCGCAGTCTTTACAGGCGTACGGACTGTCCACCTCGTGATCCCTAACCACGTGACTGATCGCAAAACCTGAGAGGAGAGAGAGAGGGAAGAGGGGGAGGGAAGAGAGGGAGGGAGGGGAGGGAGAGGGGGACAGGGAGGGAGGGAGAGAGGGGGTAGGGGGGGAGAGAGGGAGGGGGGGAGAGAGAGGGAGGGGGCAGGCAGACAGGGAGAGAGAGACAGGAGGGGAGGCAGACAGGGAGGGAGGGAGACAGACAGGGAGAGAGAGACAGGGGAGAGAGACAGACACACACAAACAAACACAGAGAAGTTAACACACAAGGTAAATGCTTAGATAAGTTTCCCATTTTCTGTATGTGTGAGTGTGAGACTGTCTCTCTCTGTCTCTCTCTCTCTGTGTCTGTCTGTCTGTCTCTCTCTCTCTCTCTCGCCTCCCTCCCTCCCTCCCTCCCTCCCTCCCTCCCTCCCTCCCTCCCTCTCTCTCTCTCTCGCCTCTCCCCTCTCCCTCCCTCCCTCTCTGTCTCTCTCTGTCTGTCACAATGTGTCAGCGCGTGTGTGTGTATTAGTTACCTTTCAGTTTGGTTTTCCATCCGCATATCAAGCAGACAAATCTGTTGGAGACGTATTTTATGACCTTGGCCGTGGCTTCCTTTTCCCGCCTCATCATCTCGCCGCTAAGTCCCGCCTCCTCGTCGTTGCTAGGCTGCAGTTCCCTGGCGACGAGGGTTGCCCGGGCGGCGTAGGCTCGGGGGATGTCGTGCGCTCGCGTCACGTGACTGTTAGATAGATAGATAGATAGATAGATAGATAGATAGATAGATAGATAGATAGATAGATAGATAGATAGATACTTTATTTATCCCGAGGGAAATTCAGGTATCCAGTAGCATAAAACAAGACATACATTAAACATACATTAGGCTAAAATTAAGATATATATCTAAATTAAAATATAAAAACTAACAGTACCTACAATAAGCTTTAACCTAGATTAAGACATAAATAAAATTAACAGTGGCTACAATAAACTTTAACCTAAATTAAAATATAAGATAAAATGAACAGTAGCTACAGTAACGGTGCAGACAGTAAACGGTGCAAATGAAAGTAAATCAGTGCAGATGTAAGTAAAGTAAGGTAAGAACAGTGCAAATGTGTGTGCAAAATACAGATATAAATAAAGTGTCCATTGTCTATTGTCGTTGTCCTCCCTGCCTGTTCACGTTCAGCCTCAGCTTGTTCTTCCAGCCGCAGATCAAACAGCTGAACCCCCCGCGCTCCATCTTTACCACACTTTCCGCTCCTTTCTGGTAGTTTTTCAGGAATGGTTCTTCTATAGAGGGGGGGAGGGGAAGGGGCAAAGAATAATGTCATGTTAGATTTTGATAGTTGTGTGTGTGTGTGTGTGTGAGACAGTGTGAGACCCACACACACACACACACACACACACACAAAAAAAGTGTGTCTGTCTTACCGTCTCCCTCCTCCGCTGCCTGTCTCTCTCTCTCTGTCTGTCTGTCTGTCTGTCTTACCGTCTCCCTCCTCCGCTGCCTGTCTGTCTGTCTGTCTGTCTGTCTGTCTCCCTCCTCCGCTGCCTGTCTGTCTGCCTGTCTGTCTGTCTGTCTGTCTGTCTTACCGTCTCCCTCCTCCGCTGCCTGTCTGTCTGTGTGTCTGTCTGTCTGTCTGTCTGTCTGTCTGTCTGTCTGTCTTACCGTCTCCCTCCTCCGCTGCCTGTCTGTCTGTCTGTCTGTCTGTCTTACCTTCTACCTCCTCCGCTGCCTGTCTGTCTGTCTGTCTGTCTGTCTGTCTGTGTGCCTGTCTGTCTGTCTGTCTGTCTGTCTTACCTTCTCTCTCCTCCCCCTCTCCGTCTGCCTGTCTGTCTGTCTCTGTCTCGATGAGCTCTTCTCTCCACTGGATGGCTTGTGATGCGTACGCTTTCGGAATGTCGTGTCGCTTGGCAACGTGGTCGATAACGAACATCCTGAGTCTCTTGCTCCAACCGCAGATCACACAGCGGTAGCCGCCTAAAGCAGACATCTTGGGCCCCAGCACCGACTTCTCTGGCGCGTCTGTGTGAGAGAGAGAGAGAGAGAGGGAGAGAGAGAGAGAGAGACAGACAGACAGTTAGACAGTGTGTGAGAGAGAGACAGAGAGAGGGGGAGAGAGAGAGAGAGACAGTTAGACAGTGTGTGAGAGAGACAGCGGTAGCCGCCTAAGGCAGACATCTTGGGCCCCAGCACCGACTTCTCTGGCGTGTCTGTGTGAGATAGAGAGAGAGAAGGAGAGAGAGACAGTGTGTGTGTGTGTGTGTGTGTGTGTGTGTGTGTTGAGAGAGAGAGAGAGAGACAGTGTGTGTGTGTGTGTGTGTGTGTGTGTGTGTGTGTGTGTGTGTGTGTGTGTGTGTGTGTGTGTGGAGAGAGAGAGAGACAGTGTGTGTGTGAGAGAGACAGACAGACAGACAGACACACAATCAAATGTGTTTGAGAAGATTTTACTTTTAGATTATTTATTTTTACCTGTACGTTTCTGTAAGTTGTTGCATCGCTAATCTTTGGTCTGAACTGTTGCAGTTGTGTGTGTGTGTGTATATACAATAATAATAATAATTAATATTTCAACTCTTAACTCTTTATCCAACATCTAGATTTTTGTTTTTTAAAGAGACGCAAATGTACACATACTTAGTTAGATATAGACAAATTCTCATATTTATTTAAACATTTCTTAAATACACGTGTGTGTTGTGTGTGTGTGTGTGTGTGTTGTGTGTGTGTGTGTGTGTGTGTGTGTGTGTGTGTGTGTGTGTGTGTGTGTGTGTGTGTGTGTGTGTGTGTGTGTGTGTGTGTGTGTGTGTGTGTGTATTTGAATATGTGTAGAAATGCTTTTTACCTTCAGCTGGAACCGACTCCAGCCTCTGGGGGGCGCTGTCTATCTGTCTCTCCTCTTCCTCCACTTTCAGCTGATGAACAATTAAAGGTGCAGTGTGTAATATGACATCATCAAGAAAGTTCTACAAAGTTCTAGATTGCAACGCTCCCTGGGTAACCCCACCCCTTTAGAATAATAACAGAAGCTACAGTGGCCTTCAAGGACAAGAACAATTCTAAATTTTAAACAATGCACCTGATGATATTCCAACTATGACGCTTTCAAGATGGCGGCACTAGGCCTTGGTCCAAAATATGCAGAAATATGAACATATATTTACGGAAGAGGATTAGGGCCACACATGAAAAAAAAAAAAAAAGGTTAAAAAAAAAAAAAAAGTTCTGACTTTATTCTCAGAATTCTGACTTTTTTTTTGTTCATGGAATTCTGACTTTTTTTTTCATGAACAAAAAAAAAGTAAGAATTCCATGAACAAAAACAAAGTCAGAATTCCATGAACAAAAAAAAAGTCAGAATTTCATGAACAAAAAAAAATAAGTCAGAATTCCATGAAAAACAAAAGTCAGAATTCCATGAACAAAAAAAGTCAGAATTTCATGAACAAAAAAAAGTCAGAATTTCATGAACAAAAAAAAAAGTCAGAATTTCATGAACAAAAAAAAAGTCAGAATTCCATGAACAAAAAAAGTCAGAATTTCATGAATAAAAAAAAAAGTCAGAATTCCATGAAGAAGAAAAAAAGTCAGAATTCCATGAACAAAAAAAAAGTCAGAATTCCATGAAGAAGAAAAAAAGTCAGAATTCCATGAACAAAAAAAAAGTCAGAATTCCATGAACAAAAAAGTCAGAATTCCATGAACAAAAAAGTCAGAATTCCATGAACAAAAAAAAGTCAGAATTCCATGAACAAAAAAAAAAGTCAGAATTTCATGAACAAAAAAAAAGTCAGAATTTTATGAACAAAAAAAAAAGTCTGAATTCCATGAAAAAAAAAGTCAGAATTCCATGAACAAAAAAAAAGTCAGAATTCCATGAAAAAAAAAGTCAGAATTCCACGAACAAAAAAAAGTCAGAATTCCATGAACAAAAAAAAAAGTCAGAATTTCATGAACAAAAAAAAAGTCAGAATTTTATGAACAAAAAAAAAAGTCTGAATTCCATGAAAAAAAAAGTCAGAATTCCATGAACAAAAAAAAGTCAGAATTCCATGAAAAAAAAAAAGTCAGAATTCCATGAACAAAAAAAAAAGTCAGAATTCCATGAACAAAAAAAAGTCAGAATTTCATGAACAAAAAAAAAGTCAGAATTTCATGAACAAAAAAAAAAGTCAGAATTTCATGAACAAAAAAAAAAGTCAGAATTCCATGAAAAAAAAAAGTCAGAATTCCATGAAAAAAAAAAAGTCAGAATTCCATGAAAAAAAAAGTCAGAATTCCATGAACAAAAAAAAAAGTAAGAATTTCATGAGCAAAAATAAAAATCAGAATTTCATGAAAAAAAATCAGAATTTCATGAAAAAAGTCAGAATTCTGAGAATAAAGTCAGAACTTTTTTTTTTTTTTAACCTTTTTTTTTTCATGTGTGGCCCTAATCCTCTTCCGTATATATGAGACCCTTTCTAAGGGAAAAATAAATAATTAAAAAAAAAAAATCAGCTAAATTAAATGTAGTTATGGATATTATAATTACTTTCTACAAAATCTGCTAGGAAATAAAACCCAAAATTCTACACACTGCAGGTTTAACAGACACAGGAAAAGGTTATGGAACTTCAAAACCCAGGTACGTATTTTGTACCGCTACACCCCTATCTTTACCATCTCCTCAACATGTGTTATACTAAGATTTGCTACCTGTCCATACTGTGTGTGCGCTTAAACATAATCCAGTGTTAATACTCAGCCTAGGCTCTGTAAACTGGTATGTAAACAAAGGGCCCTGCGTAGCTAACAACATACCAGTTTACATAGCCTAGGCTGTGTATTAATGCGGGCAAAGTAGTGGATCATGAGGAGATATTCACTGATTTTGACAAAAAGCGTTCTCCAGAATCACTGACTGCACCTTTAATTGCCTAGTGAAAGGTTAATGGCAGCATCAGTCACAAAAGCCTTAAAGACCTACTTCACTGGTGGGAATATGAAGGTGTGTTGAACTCTGAGATCCTATGTTGTATAACTGTGCAAAACATTTTAGAAATCGGTTCATCCTAGCCTGAGAAAAGGCAGAAAGAGTGATTTATGGTCTCACTGTCTAACCCTACATTTTCACATGTGTGACATCACGCATAGGAAAATGTAGGGTTAGGATTAACAGGACAGCTGGGCCAAGGGAAGACTGAGGGAAGACTGAGGGAAGAAAAACCTCATTCATTATATTATAATAGTGATTTTTATAATGATAGAACGCCGGTTCCGTATGGGTGAAGTATTCCTTTAAGTATATATTCACCATCTCGACCTCCTCAGCTTGTGTTTCACTGATTTGCTTTTCCTTCGTAGCTTCTTCTTTCTCCTCCATCTTGGTTTCTTCTCCGGTCTTCTGCTCTTCCTCTGTCTTCTAGAAATATCCACACACACAGACAAACACACACACACACACACACACACACACACACACACACACACACACACACACACACACACACACACACAGACCATCAGTAAATACACAATGGAACAGCACACACATTTTTGGAGCGCTCTTGGAGTAGTGGTAAGAGTGAATCTTAAAGGTGCAGTCAGTGATTCTGGAGAACGCTTGTTGTCTAAATCACTTTTTTGTCAAAATCAGTGAATATCTCCTCTTGATCTGCTACCTGTCTGTACTGTGTGTGAGGCTCGTATGTAAACAAAGGGCCTACCATAACTAATACAGATACAGTGGGCCCTTTGTTTACATGCCCATAGAGACTAGGGTGTGTATTAACACTGGATTACTTTTGAGCTCACACACAGTACAGACAGGTAGCGGATCATGAGGAGATATTCACTGATTTTGACAACAATCATTTGTTTCTCCAGAATCACTGACTCCACCTTTAATTACAATCTTAATAATCTGGGGCGACTGTGGCTCAGTTGGTAGAGCGGGTCGGCCGATGATCAAAGGGTTGGAGGTTCGATCCCCGCCCTGCCACCTGTGTCATAGTTGTTGGGCAAGACACTTCACCCACCTTGCCTCGTGTGAATGTCGATAGTTAGCCTGCTGCTATCGGTGTATGAATGTGTGTGTGAATGGTAACGTGGGAATGGAAAACAGGTCTCCCTTGCAAAAGAGTCTTCGGTCTCAATGGGATTTTGCCTGTAGAAATAAAGGTTAAAAAAAAAAAAAAAAAAAAAGTGAACATTCCCTACCTCTGCCGCCATCTTGTCTCCTTGCCCCTCTTCCTGCCTCTTCTCCCCTTCTCCTCCAGCCTGTTCGTCCACACAGTGTCTGGCGATGATGTGTCGATAAAGTTTAGTGAAATCTTTGCAGGTGGTGAAGCAGACGCAGCAGTGGAACAGTCGCGCCGTGCTCTGATAGGCCACGATGTTGCCCAGGCGACCGACTGTCACGTCGTCGAGGGTGACGGGGTGACAGGCGGCTGTGTGCAGCAGTTTGTTGGCGTGGCTTTTGGACAGGTGACCGCAGCGGGCGCACGCAAGGTGAGACGCCATTCCCCCTCCTCCTCCTCCTCCGACACTTCCAAGGGAAGGAACGGAGACGGACATGGTTATGGTTGTTTTTCTTTACGGAGGCTGGGAAGGGACAAATTATAAGAAGAAGGCAAATTTAGAAGAACACAAAAAATATTATAAGACATTTTGAGATAGATTAGACACAGACACAGACACACACACACACACACATTTTGATACACACACAGACAGAGACACACACACATTTTGATACACACACACACACACACACACACACACACACACACACACACACACACACACACACTCATAGACACACACACACACTCATAGACACACACACAGACACACACCAAAAACAAACAGAGACACACACACAGAGACACACACACACACACACAAGTTTGATACACACACATACAAAACACACACAGAGACACACACACAGTGGAAGGGACAAATACATGTACAAAAGAGCTTGTTCACATGTTCTCAAAATCACTTTTCATTCAAATCAACAATCTAGTGTTAGGAGGGGCGCCCTTAGCTCAGTTGGTAGGGCATCCCCCCCTCCCCCCCCATGGGCCTCGGCCAGCAGCAGACCCGGGTTTGATTCCAGCCCGCGGTCGTTCTCTGCATGTCACTCCCCTCTCTGCCCCATTTCAACTCTGTCTCTCTGCACTATCAATAAAGCATAAAAATGCCAAAAAAATATCTTAAAAAAAAAAAAAAATCTAGTGTTAATTCACAGCCTAGGCTCTGTGAACTGGTGTAAACAAAGGGGGCCCACCGTAGAAAGCAACATGCCAGTTAACAGAGCCTAGGTTGTGCATAAACACTGGATTTGTTTTCAGCTCACACACAGTACAGACAGGTAGTGGATCATGAGGAGATATTCACTGATTTTCACTCAATTCTTCAGTTATTACACACTGTACCTTTAATAACACGGTAATGACAGTAGTGTAACGGTAATAGCTTAGTAATAAAGACAAAATACGCTTCTTACCGGAGACATTAAAAACTCCACAATACACTATTACGTTATATGCTTTGAAACAATGATATATCTGTGTATGTGTGTGTGTGTCTCTCTCTCTCTCTTTCTCTCTCTCTCTCTTTGTATCTAAGTGTGTGTGTCTCTCTCTCTTTCT
>CM047528.1:13823010-13833010 GCA_026122265.1 Ammodytes dubius
GACAGGCACCTAAATGGGGCTACACACCATCACCATCCCCCTTCCCACTACCTCTCCTCCTCCTCCATAGCCGATTCAGAGTCTCAGTTTAGCTACCAGACGTCCACAAACGACGGTGGCTCCTTCGATGGGGACACTTGGAGCTACCGAACCCTCTCCCCAGCAAGCTCCAGCACCCCTACCCCAGACTTGAGATCTATTTCTGGGGAAGGTTTCAGCTATGACCCCCTGGCGCTACTGTCCTCTGGTCGTTCTACACCTGCCAACAACGCCGACAGCGTCTCTTTGTGTTCGGGCAAAACGTCGCCAAATCGTTCGGACAGCAGGAGAAAGCTCAGCAGCATTTCTCTGAGGAAATCCAAGCGCCCCCCGCCCCGCCCACGCGCTCCGATAGTTTACGTCGCCGTCCCGGTCGCAGCAAACCCTCTCGATGTTACTCGAGTCCGCGAATGCAACGAAGCCCTCGCGTGGATCGAAAGTCCCCCACAACGTCCCCTCAACCCTTCCACGATCCCTGGGTCCCTCGGAGAGATAGCGACACGGAACGCGACAAGGGAATTATCTGTGGGACCGTCACGAGTTTTGAACCTTTAACCCCGAATTCGGTCGATGATCTGTTTTCGGAGGAGAACGTATCACCAGAAAACCCTCCCCACATCCGCAACAACACTACAGAGTCCCAGAGCGCGTTTTACTCTGGCGAAGAAGACACAAACTTAGGACATTTGAGCCCGATTTCTGTCCAAAATCTGTCTCGCGAGGAGCATCTACAACAAAGCCCTGGAATCTACAACACTCCCCAAATCTTCACCCCGGGGTCTCAAGATTCAAATTCACGTGAGGGGTCTTATGCTAGTCCTGCTGCTAGCCCGGCTAAACAGAGAATAAGCTATATCCCTAAGCTAACAAATGCTGAAGACTTCCAGCACAATGAACAGCAGAAGGACTTGGATTTGGATATGTATGCTACACTGGCAAACAATCAAGTCCGGAACAACGCCACAGAATGCCAGACCCAGATAAACTACGGGACAGTCCCAAGCTATGAACCTTTAAGCCCGACTTCTCAGTATTCTAGGTATCTTCCCCAAAGCCCTTGTCTCTCAAACGGCCCCAAAATAACCCCGCGGTCCCCAGATTCAGATTCGGAAAGTTTAAGGTTTTTTTCTCACATCCCCAAAAATTCTCCCACTTCCTCCTACTCTTCCATGGCCGGGCTAGAATGTCCTGCTTCGCCCTCTGGCAGCTACTCCGGTCTCTCCAACACCCCAATTCCTGGCTACACAGAAAGCCAGAGCAAGATTCACTATGGTAACGTCCCAAACTTTGAGCCTACAAGCCCAAATTTTGTTGATATCTCATCTTCCGTTCCGTTCCATCTACCACCTAGCCCTGGCATGTCCGATAATGCACACGTCACACGGAACAACGCCACAGAAAGCCAGACCAATATTCACTATGGGATGGTCACAAATTCTGAACCTTTGAGCCCAAATTTCATTGATAACTCTTCTTCTGAGCATCTACCAGTAGGCCCTGGCTTTTCCAACGCTCCCTCACTAACCCCGGGGTCTCCAGATTCAGAATTAGAAGGTCTCCGGTTTTCTCTGAACACCCAACAACCCTCTTCCGTGGCGAGGCTGGAACGTCTCGCTTCACCGTCTAGCGGCTACTCGAGTCAATCCAACACCCCGACTCCTGGCACTCCTTTATCCTCCCCTCTCTCTCCTGCCTCTCCTCTCTCTCCTTCCTCTCCTCTCGCTGCGTTCCCTCCGTTCTCTGCCCTCTGCCCCGACTCAAACCTGAACTCGTCGATGCCCAGGTTAAGATCCCGGGTCGGGGTCGGGGTTGACGGGAGGCCCAAGCCCCCGGTCCCCGAAAGAAAATCATCCCTAATGTCGTCCGTTTCGTCCTCATTTTCCTCAAATTCTTCCCTTTCTTCTTGCACCTCCATAGAATCATCAACGGCTAAACATCTCCCCCTCCCCTTACCCCCTCCGCCGCCACCCCCACCCCCACCCCTCCCTCCTTCTCGACTCCCCCCTCCCCCTTACTCTCATGCTGTCAAGACAACCCACAACTTACCTCTTCACCCGACCTTAGCCATACCTCCAAAATCTCCCAAAGCCAATGTTAAAGCCCCTCCTTTGGTGACGACTCAAGCGTTGCAGAACCTCAAACTACGCCCTGTCAAGAAGCAAGGGGGCCTGCTCACTAGCATCAAGCTAACCAATGCTACATCCACTGAGACTCAAGTCTATAGCCAAGTGGACAAGTCTTCAGCTACTGCAAATGCCGCTGCTAGTGCTGTCCAAGATTCACATAGCAAACAAGACACTGCTGTTGAGGCAATTGGGTCACAAAATGCTGTCTGTGGTCTAGCAAGCATGACTACTGCTGCTTTAATGGGTAATGCTAACCTTCATAGCCCAGTGAAAGCTAACGTTACACTTGATAGCTACATTGCTAACTATGCTGCTATCCAAGATTCACCAAGCAAACAAAACAGAGCTGTGTTGTTCGATGGTAATCTTGAAGGCCAAGGAAGCACTGCTGCCTGTGGTCTACCTAATGTGACTACTGCTGCTTTAATGGGCGACGCTAACCTTCATAGCCCTGTGAAAGCTAATGTCACACTCCATAGCTACGTTGCTAACTATGCTGCTATCCACGATCCACCCAGCAAACAAGACAGCGCTGTGTTGTCCAATGCTAATCTCGACAGCCAAGCCAACCCCGATGCTAAGCTAGTTGGATCACAAAATGCTTTTGTTTTTGAGCTAAGTAGCAATGAGGCTAACATAACAACTGCTTCTTCAATGGATAATGCTAGCCGTCGCAGTCCATTGAAAGCTCATACAGTACAACCTGGATGCAACTCAGGTCACGATTACTACAACCTAACAAGAGGTGACATAGGGACAACCAAGCATCTACAACAAAGCCCTGGGCCCTCCATCACCCCACAAGCCTTCACCCTGGGGTCTCCAAAGTCAAATTCACACGAGTCATCTAATGCTAATCTTGCTGCTAGCCCGGCTAAACAGAAAAGCTATGGGCCTGAGCTAACGAACGCTAGCGAAGACTTCCAGTGTAATCAACAACAGATGGCGGATTCAGACATGTACGCTACACTCGCAAACGATCAAGTGTCCACTCCGGATTGTCCCTGGGTCAAAATGTCTTACGGTTCCGGTGTGTACGAAATGATTCAACAGCAGTCTTTGCTACAACAACCGGTTGAAAATGCTAAGCTAACCAAGACCGCAGAGACACAGGGAGACAGTGAGGATGTTTTGAACACAGATTCTTCATACTGGAGCCTCTCTGGAACAAAACAAGATAGACAGTCTGAGAAGAAAGATGACACAAATGACAAGAAGCATTTAGAAAGTCTAGCAGATGGTGATTCTACAGCGAATAGCGATTTTAAACAGAATTCCAAGGTGTTTAAGACAGGTAGCCCAAAGAAGGTCCAATCATCCCCAGTCAAGCCAGTGCCACCGAAAAAGCCAGACCTTTGCATTCTAGCTGGCATGGCGTCTCCAGAGGCAAAACGAGGAGTAGGAGGTGGATGGAACAAGAGCGGTGGACAAATCGCAACAACAACAACAACAAACCACCAAACGAGCCAAATAGAGTCAGATGATTGGGCCGTTTCAAATGCGTCACCACCGACGAAACGCACGATTCCGATTGACGAATTTGCAAGTTTACAATCAATTCCGATAATCGCGGCTTCTGTGAACGTAAAAACAACAACGGCAACTCTCTCTCCGGTCGGTTCGCCTCAAAGACAAAAGCCGCCGATTTTGCACAAGAAACCGGATATGTTGATTTCCTCGCCCGTAAGATCAAAACCGGTCTTTAGAAGTACAACGGAGCCACAGAAACAGAAAAGCACCTCGGAGATCCAGGATAGCTCAAGGGCTTCGAATGGGACGGACAGAGGAACCGTGGAAAAAAACCGTGGGAGCTCTGGAATTTGGGACACTTTCGACAACAATAGCACCTTAGGGGACACAAGAGTCGCAGAAAACTGTACTGTCAAAAATGCTCCTAATTTTTTGGAGAACGGTGGTGTTTCTGGAACTTGTGGAACATCTGAGATCATGGATAACTCGAGATCTTTGAAGGCCACAAGAGGAACCTTGGAGAACCGTGGTACTGCTGGTATTTCGGACACTTTCGACAACGGTAGCGCCTTAGATAAAATGGGAATCGTTGGGGTCATTTGTAGTGCAGAAACCCCTACTGGCAAAGTATCTCCAAACACTTTGGATCATTTGGAGAACTTTGGTGTTTCGGGAACTTGGGGAACCACCTCAGATAATACTGATAACACAAGGTCTTTGAAAGGAACCTTGGAGAACCGTGGTAATTTAGAGAGCTCAGAAGACCATCACACTGGATTTAAGGACCCCTGTAGTCCTGGGGTCTTCGGAACAAGTCCTTATAAGGATATCGAACAAGTGTCTCATAGTGGCGTCACGAAGGCACCGTTCGAAGAAGAGGAAATGAATCAACATTGGTCATCACAACAACGCAGCAAAAAGACAACGCAAGGAAAAAACGTAAAAACAGGAGATCTGGAAGGCAGCTCCTTATGATGTCATTAAGTAAGAGGCCCGCCCACTATTCTACAACATCTTCATCATCATCATCGTCATCTTCGTCTTCTTCTGGAGATGAATCTGACGTAGCGACAGAGAGAATAATGCAAACGTGGGGAAGAGTCCAGAAAGACTAAAGTTTGCGTTGAAGACACCAGTGATTCTGATGACCCCTGTGGAGATGTGGGTCTGAGCAGGTATTCCTTAAACAGTGCACTTTCCACTGACAGCCTGCAAGGGGCGCTGTCACTGCCCGACCTACTGATACAAGAAGAAGAAGAAGAAGAAGAAAGGGACAAAGAAGGGAGGAAGTGGGAGACAGGAGAGGAGACAAAGGAGAACCCAGATGGTGAGTTTGGTTTATTGAAGTTGCTTTAAAGGTGCAGTGTGTAATATGACATCATCAAGAAAGTTCCACAAAGTTCTAGAATGCAACGCTCCCTGGGTAACCCCAACCCTTTGGAATAATAACAGAAGCTACAGTGGCCTTCAAGGACAAGAACTATTCAAAATTTTAAACAATGCACCTGATGACATTCCAACTATGACACTTTCAAGATGGCGGCACTAGGCCTTGGTCCAAAATATGCAGAAATATGGACATATATGAGACCCTTTCTAAGGGAAAAATCAATAATTAAAAAAATTACTTTCTACAAAATCTGCTAGGAAATAAAACCCAAAATTCTACACACTGCAGGTTTAAAGAGTCTTGTTGGTCAAAATCAGTGAATATCTCCTCATGATCCGCTACCTGTCTGTACTGTGTGTGCACTGAAATAAAATCCAGTATTAATCCACAGCCTAGGCTCTGTAAACGGGCATTTTGCTAACTACTGTGGCCACTTTGTTTACATACGAATTTACGTACCAGATATTCACTGATTTTGCCAAAACGTTTTTTTTTTTTTGGGGGGGGATATTTTATACTAATTCATAGTCGCCAAAAAGTGCAAAATACTGATTCCAATTGTGTTGGTGATGAGTATCATGTATTTTTTGAGTGTGGGAATTTGGATGTAATGTACTACAGAAAAAAATACCTGCCAAAATATTATGTTTATTTACCATCCAGGATTAAACTGATTTTGCTTTTGAGGTCAGAAAAAACCGGGGTTATTGTTAAAACAGGTTCTGAGAAATGTCCTGCCATTGTTTAAGTAATGTTTTTGTTTTAGTTTTGTCCTTGCCGTACACCATTGTTTTGGTTTGTGATGATTTAATTTGAATTGTGTGCTCCATGCCATGTGCTATGGCCGTGAGCCGTAATAAATAAATTAAAATTAAAATTAAAAGTTGATATTATTTATTTATTCATTTATTTTCAGCCGATCTTTTCGTCAGTGTGTCGGCAGAACAGATGTTGGTCTCCGGGCGACAACGGACAACAGAAGATTTATTTGCCGTCATCCACAGGTAGAAACACACACACACACACACACACACACACACACACACACACACACACACAGACACACACACACACACACACACAACACACACACACACACACACACACACACACACAGACACAGACACACAGGTAGAAAACACACACACACACACACACACCACACGCACGCACACACACACACACACACACACACACACACACACACACACACAAAATAACAATGGTTTTGAAATCTGGAATTTTTCAAAACGCGGCATATACCTTGAAGGCGGTTTTCAGCACATGCCACACACAAAACACACACACACACACACACACACACACACACATACAAACACACACACACACACACACACACACACAGACACACACACACACACACACACACACACACACACACACACACACACACACACACACACACACACACACACAGCCCTTTATCTCACGTATATCTGCTTGATTCGTCCCTCTGTCCTTTCGGAGCAGTGCGGTGTGGGAAGGCACAGCGTAAAGACTTGAGGCTTTTGTCTGAAGGTAACGCCTCTGATCGGGCAGTAAATGTCTCGTAGTTTGACTTTAGTTCCCGGAATAAACTAGATAAATGACCCTGTGATGTTCTGTGACCCTCCCTTCCCTGTCCCCCTAAATAGAACGCTTATCCCTGCCTAAAGACCTACTTCCTCCAAATAGAACGCTTATTTATTCCTTGTCTAGGCGTCCTCCATCTTTGTATTTTCCTGACTCCTGTGTTTGTAGTTTTCACCAACACTGGTCTTTGTTTTCTCACAGATCGAAGCGGAAGATGTTCGGAAGAAAGAACTCGGAAAGAAAAGAAAATGGATTTCTAACTGTCACAAACACGGATTCCTTCGCACGAATGCGCAAATTCACAAATCGCGGCCCAAAATCCTCCCAGAGCGCCAGTTTCAAGGCTCTCCTGCTGCGGAAAGGAACCCGCGCCGAAGCCACCTCTCGAATCTCAGCTGTGGAACGTCTTTGTGTAGTTTCTCCTGCGAAAACTACAAATGTGCCGCCATTAAAATTCAAATCGCAATCGCAGCCCGACCAATGCCAAGACGAGCCCACCACACAATCGGATATTTACAACGCAAACGGCCATTTCTCCGTGGATGTGCCGGTGTCCCCGACGTCCCTGTACAGTCAGAGTTACTTCTTGATGTTGAGGAGGAATTTTGCGGCGCCGTGTTTTTCAAGCCGACGTTTTGGCGCCCGCGGTCGTTTCTACGCCGCACCGATGGACGCCATTTTGGAAAGAGAAAGCGAGGAAGAAGCAGATGATGATGATGATGATGATGATGATGTTTTTATGGAGTCTGCAGAAGTTGACGGAGAATTCAGTCAGAAATGGGACGAGATCTTTTAATTGACGAGCGAAAAGGGCGTAGATAGAACTTTATACTGGCTAAATCAAGTTGTTTAAAATCACAGGAATTATTTTTCTGGGGGGAATTTTTCATGCTTTATTAGACAGTGTGTAGAGACAGAGATGAAATGGGGCAGAGAGGGGAATGACATGCAGAGAACGACCCGGGGCTGGATTCTAACCCGGGTCTGCTGTGAAGAGGACAGACAGACAGACAGATAGAGAGGGGAATGACATGCAGAGAACGACCCGGGTTAGATTCTAACCCGGGTCTGCTGTGAAGAGGACAGAGACTCTATGGAGGGGGGGTGGGGGGGAGGGGGGGGGGGTCTAACCACTACACCACGAGCGACCCCAAAGTATCTTATCTTGAATGTACTGAAGTCTGTCGAATTTCACTGAATGTACATCTGAAAACTGTAAGGACTTAATCGCATTGATTTTCGCATGTGATTTTCTTTCTTAAAGGAGCTCCGAGGAACTTTCAGTGTGTGTTAATTCTAGCGCCCCCCTTTGGACAAAAGCGGTAGTGTTTTTACTTACGCCAGCTGTTGTTCCTGGGCGTAAAACTATAGAAAAATAGCATTCTTTGCACACTGATGGTCTCGTTTGCCGTTTCTGATCATCAGAGGAAAAATTAGACTGTTTCAGAAATATTTAAAAGTTCCTCGCAGCACCTTAAAGTTGCGATAAAACAATAATTTTCTTGTGATCCTGAAATAATAACCAATTTGCTTACATTTTTCCTGCATTAATTATGTTGCATTTTTGTGGTTTGCTTGAAATATCGTTGTCTTTTTTTTTACTATTTACTACTAAACTGAGCTGAACATTTATATTATTTTAATTATATTTTAAAGTGTTTAAATTCTCTCCTGCTTTCCGTAACTAACACAACTTTTGACCAAAGACGAAATGGAATTATTTGAATTTTGAATTCTTGTTGAACATTTTTTTTCTTGAGATCACACAGTAAATATGAGAATTAATAAATATTATAATAATGGACCTGTATCTAGAAAAATCATCAATTTGTCAAATCAATTTTAGCAAAATATTCTGGCAATTCTCTTTGTTTGAAACAAGAACTACTGAATGCTAAACATTTTTTGGAAAGATGAATAAAATTAGCATTTATTTGCAATATTTTTTTTATTAAGCTTTTGCTGTATTTGGACTGAAATCGCGCCTTGAACTGCTCATATTAGTAACTTTCTAAACTGTAAAAACTCATGAAAAAAACACTTTTTATAAATATATATATAATCGCATATGAAAGTCTGTTTTTATATTAAACATTTCAGTACGAGAGAGAAAGTGTAGGTAAAGAAAATAAATAAATAAATAAATAGATACTGAGGGGAAAAAAGGTTAGCTGAAATATAACAAGACAGACAGACAGGCAGACACACATACAGACAGACACACAGACAGGAAGACAGGTGGAGAGACAGATACACAGACAGACAGACAGATACACAGACAGACAGACAGACAGACAGATACACAGACACACAGACATTTATAAAATGTTACATATTTAATAGTTTACAAATCACCGGATTTTAGCTACGTTAAAGGTGCTCTGAGGAACTTTCAGTTTGTGTTAATTCTAGCGCCCCCTTTGAACAAAAGCGGTAGTGTTTTTTACTACGCCAGCTGTTGTTCCTGGGTGAGCGTATACCCATGACAAAGGCATCAAGAAAAACTATATAAAAATAGCATTCTTTCTTTGCACTGATGGTCTCGTTTGCTGTTACATGTCATTTATGATCATCAGAGGAAAAATGAGACTGTTTCAGAAATATTTAAAAGTTCCTCGTAGCACCTTTTAAAATAATGTTTTTTTTATCATAATTATAATTATTTCAACCATTTATAAAGTCATGCTAAGCTCTACGTGTCCCGATAACATGTTTTATTCTTTTTTCAACACATAACTACTTTTATATGCTCCTGCCATCTTTAAACTGTAAATAACCCTGTTTCATATTCATCTGTTGCTCTTAAAGCTACTGTGCGTAACTTCTGCCCCCCCCCCCCCTCCCCCCCATGAGGAAATCTGAGTAATTACAACAACACTGTCGGTGCATCTACATGTGGTAAAGCCTTCAGTGATGGCACATGGATTTTATACCTTCTGCTGTACGTCCAGATTTTTTTCTTAGCAGTAGAATCAACAACTGAAACATTTCTTGGGGATTTTTCTGAGCTCCTGCACCAGTGTCGGGTAGGGGGGGACCAGTTTGTAAACGCTGCCATATTGAGAAATACAGAGAGCATTTTGTGGAGCTGATAATAGGGCTTAATCAACTTTGTGTCAACTGGTTTTGAGCTGATGGCTTGAATGTAACCCGACATTGAATTTATACGGAAAAGTTACGCACTGAAGCTTTAAAGTAGCAAATAGTTAATAACAAAATAACAGAAAGATGACGTAGCGTTTTTAGGATGGAAACTTTGAAGGTAGGGACGTAATAAACTATTACAGATTTAATTCTATACGGTTCTATAAAACCGTAAAAATTGATAAAATGTGAACTGGAATCTTGGAAAGAAAACGATATACAGGAGAATATGCTGTAT
>CM047528.1:13848010-13850510 GCA_026122265.1 Ammodytes dubius
TGTGTGTGGTGTGTGTGTGGTGTGTGTGTGTGTGTGTGTGTGTGTGTGTGTGTGTGTGTGTGTGTGTGTGTGTGTGTGTGTGTGTGTGTGTGTGTGTGTGTGTGTGTGTGTGTGTGTGTGTGTGTGCGTGTGTGTGTGTCCTTAAAGGCTTCCTCTGAACCCTTCACATGGTTTTCAGTTTGACGTAACGGATCCATTGTGTTCCGTTAAAATGGCCGACTAACATCGCCCGGATAGAACTCCTGACACACTCATTTAGGTGAACCGAGTTACATGAGTTCGCACGGTTCAATGGGAAAATATGTTAGAGGAAAAATTGAACATTGCGACAGATGTTACGTACTAAAGGGGGCGCCCTTAGCTCAGTTGGTAGGGCGTCCCCCCCCATGGGCCTCGGCCAGCAGCGGACCCGGGTTAGATTCCAGCCCGCGGTCGTTCTCTGCATGTCACCCCCTCTCTGCCCCATTTCAACTCTGTCTCTACACTATCAATAAAGCATAAAAATGCAAAAAAAAAAATCTTAAAAAAAAAAAATTCTGCTTTGCCTGTTCACGTAATTGACTCTTTTCTCCCCTCTAATCACAGACTCTGGACTCAGGAAGTGTTGCCTTGACGACGGGGACGTTAACGAGGTCGTGAGCAGCCAATGGAAACGCTTTCTGAGACAGTGACATCATCGGCTCAATTCTGCTCAACATTTACTTTCAAAGATGGAGTCAGTGATTCTGGAGAACGCTTGTCAACAAAATCACTTTTTTATCAAAATCAGTGAATATCTCCTTTGTGTGCTTCTGTAAACTGGCATGTAAACAAAGGGGCCGACGTAGCTATAGCAACATGCCAGTTTACAGAGCCTAGGCTGTGTGTTTTAAAACGAGAGATTTTCTTTAACGGCACAAACACAGTACGGACACTAAGGCAGCGGTCGGGTCATGAAGAGATGTTCACTGATTTCTGCACCAGACTGAAAACGAAAACCGGATTAATATTTTTCGAGGATTGGAAGTGGATTTTTTTTTTTTTTTTTTTTAAGATATTTTTTTTTTGGCATTTTTTTTTTTATGCTTTATTGATAGTGTAGAGACAGAGTTGAAATGGGGCAGAGAGGGGAGTGACATGCAGAGAACGACCGCGGGCTGGAATCAAACCCGGGTCCGCTGCTGGCCGAGGCCCATGGGGGGAGGGGACGCCCTACCAACTGAGCTAAGGGCGCCCCCGGAAGTGTATTTCTGCCTGTTTCCAATGGAGCTGCATTGGATTTATTTTGTTTTTTATTTGAACCGGAACAAGTCGGATCTTAACTTTAAAAAAATCTAAACAAAAAATTTCACACTGTCGAAACTATCGCAGGTCTGAACAAACTCCTTACTGGGACCCGATGTCTTGTTCCTTGTTCCTCGGAAGCGAAATATATATATTTTTTTTTTCCAAGATAATTTTTTTAGACATTTTTTGCTTTTTTTAGACAGTTTTGTGTAGAGTCAGAGAGGGGAATGACATGCAGAGAACGACCCGGGCTGGATTCTAACCCGGGTCTGCTGTGAAGAGGACAGACAGACAGACAGACAGAGAGGGGAATGACATGCAGAGAACGACCACGGGCTGGATTCTAACCCGGGTCTGCTGTGAAGAGGACAGACAGACAGACAGACAGACAGACAGACAGACAGAGAGGGGAATGACATGCAGAGAACGACCCGGGCTGGATTCTAACCCGGGTCTGCTGTGAAGAGGACAGACAGACAGACAGACAGACAGACAGACAGACAGACAGGCTGGATTCTAACCCGGGTCTGCTGTGAAGAGGACTGAGACTCTATGGGGACCAAATACATTTAATTTTTGAATTTTCGACGTTGGAACATGTTACAAGTTACATAATACAGTATTCACTCACCGGCCACTTTAATAGGTCCACCTGTTCAATTACTTGTCAAAACAAATCGCTAATCAGCCAATCACATGGCAGCAACTCATTGCATTCACTTAAAGGAATACTTCACCCAAACGGAACCGGCGTTCTGTCATTATAAAATCACTATTATAATATAATGAATGAGGTTTTTCTTCCCTCAGTCTTCCCTCAGTCTTCCCTTGGCCCAGCTGTCCTGTTAATCCTAACCCTACATTTTACCATGTGTGATGTCATGCATGGGAAAAAGTAGGGTTAGACAGTGAGACCATAAAACACTCTTTCTGCCTTTTCTCAGGCTAGGATGAACCGATTTCTAAAATGTTTTGCACATTTATACTACATAGGATCTCAGAGTTCAATACACCTTCATATTCCCACCCACCGGTGAAGTAGGTCTTAAAACCCCCTTTCTTACCCATTCTGTTGCTCGGTTTTAACCTCAACAATTTTCTTGTCCAGGTCTACATGCGACTTTTTTTTGGGGCGACTGTGTCTCAGTTGGTAGAGCGGGTCGGCCGATGATCAAAGGGTTGGAGGTTCGATCCCCGCCCTGCCACCTGTGTCATGGTTGTTGTGTCCTTGGGC
>CM047528.1:13860510-13863010 GCA_026122265.1 Ammodytes dubius
GCTGTTTGCTTTCATCAGCAACATTCACTCAGAAGAAAAGATCATCATCCTAAAGAAAGGAGACTATCACATCTTCAAACCCGATTACAAGGTCAACTCCTCCTGCCTGATCTCCAGGTCTGTTGGAGAGGAGAAGCTTGTCCTATGGAACACCTCTGACTCCTCGTCTGAGAACTCCACACTACCGGACGGCTTGAAACAACGACTGAGAGTTTACATCAGAGGCAAAAAGTCTCATTACAGGATCGACAATCTGACCCATTCAGACTCAGGTCTGTACCAAGAGGAGTGTTGGACCGATGGCAATGTGACATTCCAGAGAAACACCAGTATTATTATTTGTAGTCGGAGAGATAAGAGTAAAGCTTTCACACTGGGAGGTGGAGACACAGTGGACCTGCCATGTGAGGACGCGGCTGACGATCTGGAAATCCAGTGGCTCATGGCTGATAGATACTATCGTACTGTGAACAATTGGCCGGAGACATTATGGACGAGAGTTTTTAAGGACGGTTTGACATCGGTGACGGACATTGTTAAAGGAGGATTTCAGGTGGTGAAAAAAGCATCAGGTCCTCATCAGTCCAACATCACGACACCAGTCGAGGGGATGTTCATTTGTCTTGTGATGAACCAACAGAAGTGTGTCAGCAGTCGCCCTGTACGGGTAGACATACCAGAAGAGACAATCTACCGCTCGGTGGGAGAGACGGCCGTGTTGCAGTGCAATGGCTCCGGTGATGACAAGCCACGTTGGAAGAAGTATACATCTTCCCAAGAACAGGAAGTTTTCCAAAACGAGTCACTGGTGTTTTCATCATTAGCATTAAGTGACTCAGGTGTGTACGAGTGTCAAAGCTATTACAGTTACAATTATTTTGATCTGTTTGTGTGCCCCAAATTTGGCCCCCCTGATGTAGAGCTCTTCTCAGAGGGAGAAAATGTCACTATCAGATGTATCGGAGATTTGAGTGGAGGTGAGAGATTCCATCGGTTCATGAAGTCTAAACAAACAAAAGGCAGAGTTTTTCATCAAGGGAGTTTGATCAGAAGAGAATAATTACCTCTAACGGGTCGGTTACTATCTTAAATGTCTCACTGGAGGACACAGGGGAGTATTGGTGTGCAGTTAGGGACTCAGTAAAGTGTGTGTGTCAAAAACCAAAACTCTCCTGATGTACAGAGATCCCTTTGGGGTCTACTCCACCTTTTACACAGTACGGTGCGTATTGTTCAGTGTTCTGCTGGGGGTTCAATGTGTGATTGTGCTGACTGTGATCTATAAGACCAACTGAGTGGAGGCTTAAAGGGTCAGGTCAGTACTGTTGAAGTGTGGTTGTATGAGGTACTATAATAGTTAGTGTGTTACCGTATGGAGATGGTGATCACAAAGGTTATTTTAATACGTTTTGGGGAGACGTGGCTGTAGCAGAAGTCAGCCTTGTACTGTTGCAGAGGGGGCCAGAAGATTATTATTTATTTTTTATTTATTTTTTGCCACGTATATAAAGGCTTACCTAAAAACTAAATATCCATTAAATTGTTCACAAATTCAGGATTTTTTCACTGCTGATTTGGACTAGATACGCTGCACTCCCCGGGCAGACAGACGTTTATTTTTACTCTTTTTTTCAAGGTAGTTTGGCCATGTATTACTGCGTCAACTTGTGCAGCTGTTTTTCCTCTGGCCCCCTCTGCAACGGTACAATGCTGACTTCTGCTACAGCCACGTCTCCCCCAAACTCCTTACAGTGACTGCACTGATCACCATCTCCATAAGGTAAGAGAATAACTATGCATAAGTACAGCAATACAACCACACTTCAAAAATACTGAACTATACCTTTAATATGAGTTCAAATGTCATCTTAAAAGTGAGAGACAGACAGTCAGGCAGTGACTTTGATTGATTTGATTGATTTTGATTTGATTTTGATTTATTAGGATCCCCATTAGCAACACACCGGAGTGAGAGCTAGTCTTCCTGGGGTCCGAAACATACAATATAGACGACAGACAATCACTTGTTTGACATTATGTCAAACCGAAATAGCAAACAATAACAACAATATTACACAACACTATGATTTAAAAACAATCATAATTACAAATATAACATATATGAAGGTTATTCTCACATCAAAAAATATTAACATTGTTTTTTTTTCATATATTATTTTTGTCTTATTTCAGTTGTTGATTTTATGTGTTGCCTCTCACTGCCTCCTT
Source organism: Ammodytes dubius (assembly GCA_026122265.1). Classification (NCBI taxonomy): domain Eukaryota; kingdom Metazoa; phylum Chordata; class Actinopteri; order Uranoscopiformes; family Ammodytidae; genus Ammodytes; species Ammodytes dubius. The sequence goes on from CM047528.1 coordinate 13,862,740, forward strand.
AAATTGTTTAGACCTGGTTCATACATGTAATCCACTTTCTTAACTTTTTCATTAATATTATTATAACATTTTGGAAATTAACAAAACGTGAAAGTGGTTCTAGAGAAACGTACATCTCATGATGATTTAGTGTGAAGTCAAAGCAGGTTTAATTATTGTTGAACATAATCTGATGGAAAAAAGTTTTCCCCTTTAAGTAAAAGCAGGTTTAATTATTGTATATAATTCTTTATTAGTTTGTTGGTGTACATATTTTTTAAGATAATTTTTT
>CM047528.1:13868010-13875510 GCA_026122265.1 Ammodytes dubius
CAAGTGAAGTCGTCTGAGGGCTTGTGATATATAAGCGATCAGTGAGTGACCTGGCAAATTAACTTGACTAATGACCAATTTATATGAAGTGTGTGTGTGTGTGTGTGTGTGTGTCTGTAACTGTGTGTGTGTGTGTTACTGTGTGTGTGTGTTATACTGTGTCTTACTGTGTGTGTGTGTTATACTGTGTCTTACTGTGTGTGTGTGTGTGTGTGTGTGTCTTACTGTGTGTGTGTGTGTGTGTTACTGTGTGTGTGTGTGTGTGTGTAAATGTAATTATGGGACCTTAATGATTTTAATTAACTAGTCGGAGGAAGTCATTCAGGTTTATTTTCAGAGACACATTTCAAAGAACGAGCTTAATAGCCGAGTGACACGCTAGGAAGTCAATGTCTCCGTGTGTGTGTGTGTGTGTCTCTCTCTTTCTCTTCTCTCTCTCTCTCTCTCTCTCTCTCTCTCTCTCTCTCTCTCTCTCTCTCTCTCTCTCTGTCTGTGTGTGTGTCAGTCACCACCTAGAATCATTTATCATCTCCAGATAAAGGATAATTTAATTAACTGGCTATTATGTAAAGAAGGTTAAAGGTGGAGTCAGTGATTCTGGAGAACGCTTTTGAAGAATTTTTTTTTTTTTGATGACAATAATACAACAGGTTGAGTCACACACAGACACACAGACACACACAAAGACACGCGCGCACACAAAGACACACACACACACACAGCACTTAGAACACTATTAGTAACCACATAAAACTAACCATCTAGAGATAAAGGGTTATGTAATTAACTACTCGTAAATTATAGTTGTGTGACGTTGGTATTTCTACTGCAGATGATGAAAGGCTGACTTGTGTGTTCTTTGTAACAGATGTTGGGATGCCGATCAGATCCAATATCCTGAAAGCCTTTTTGGCTCAGGTGGTAGAGTGGGTCGGCTGATGATCAAAGGGTTGGAGGTTCGATCCCCGCCCTGCCACCTGTGTCATGGTTGTTGTGTCCTTGGGCAAGACACTTCACCCACCTTGCCTCGTGTGAATGTCGATAGTTAGCCTGCTGCTATCGGTGTGTGAATGGTAACGTGGGAAAGGAAAACAGGTCTCCCTTGCAAAAGAGTCTCCGGTCTCAATGGGATTTACCTGTAGAAATAAAGGTTAAAAAAAAAAAAAAAAAAGCAGGTAAATGCTGCTGATTTGATTTTTGTGTTGTTGTTGAATTTATTTTTTATTATATCCTGGCACTATATTTTTAAGCACTTTATGTCTCCTCAGGTGTGTGTACATACTGTTGTGTTTTGTGTCCATTGTTGTCTGGTATTGTTGTGTGTTTTAGCCATTACCTCCTATGCTGTACACAAATGTTCCCTCTTGGGACAATAATACAAACCTTGAGCCTTGAATATCGCTATCGGGTCCTACGTATCAGATATCGGAAAAAAAATATATATATATATATTAAATTATTTTAACTATGAAATCATTTACATTTTAAACCCATAGCTATGTGATATAGCAAATATTAAAGCTGCTCTGAGGAACTTTCAGTGTGTGTTAATTCTAGCGCCCCCCCCCTTTGGACAAAAGCGGTAGTTTTTTACTACGCCAGCTGTTGTTCCTGGGTGAGCGTATACCCATGACGAAGGCATTAAGAAAAACTATATAAAAATAGCATTCTTTTTGCACTGATGGTCTCGTTTGCTGTTACATGTCATTTATGATCATCAGAGGAAAAAATTAGACTCTTTCAGGAATATTTAAAAGTTCCTCGTAGAGACTTTAAAGGTGCAGTGTGTAATATGACATCATCAAGAAAGTTCTACAAAGTTCTAGAATGCAACGCTCCCTGGGTAACCCCAACCCTTTTGAATAATAACAGAAGCTACAGTGGCCTTCAAGGACAAGAACAATTCTAAATTTTAAACAATGCACCTGATGACATTCCAACTATGACACTTTCAAGATGGCGGCACTAGGCCTTGGTCCAAGATATGCAGAAATATGGACATATATGAGACCCTTTCTAAGGGAAAAAATAATAATTAAAAAAAAATGTTCAGCTATTATGCACTAAATTAAATGTACTTATGGATATTATAATTACTTTCTACAAAATCTGCTAGGAAATAAAACCCAAAATTCTACACACTGCAGGTTTAAAAGACATTTTTAAATCTAGTCGATAATGTTCAGAGTGAATCGGTGACATCCCAGTCCCAGAGACCAGTCTGACTGCATGCCTACTGCTGCATCCAGCACATTCCTAACTCCTGACACACACACACACACACACACACAGACACAAACACACACACACACACACACACACAGAGGCACAAAAAGACACATAGACACAGAGAGAGAAAACACACACACACACACAGGCACAGAGGAACAAAAACACAGACACACAAGTATATACACACAGGCACACACACATAGACACACACACACACAGGCACAAAGGAACAAAAACACAGACACACAGGTATACACACACAGGCACACACACACAGACACACATGCAGAGGCACAAAAACACACACACACACACACACACACACACACACACTCCAATACAACACTAACAAAGCAGAGAGGCTCCACCCCGCTCTGCAGACACAGCACAGAGATGACGAGTCAAATTGAAATAAATGTTTCAGTTGTTGATGCTACTGCTAAGAAGAAAAAACCTGGATGTACAGCAGAAGGTATAAAATCCATGTGCCATCACTGAAGGCTTTACCTCATGTAGATGGCGATGCACCGACAGACAGTGTTATTGTAATTTACTCATGGGGAAGTAGCTACCCCCTCCCCTCTTTTATTTAATTCAATTTTATTTCTTTATGTTTTTTTGTTTCATGTTGATTGTTTGTTTTTGTTTCTTGAAGTGTGTGTTTCGTTTCTGCTATTTTTAACATTATGTATTATTTTGTGTACTAATTTCTTAATGCAGGATTGTTTGTAATTGGGTGTGAGGGTGGGATATGGGTGGGGTATGTTCGGGGGGGAATAAAAGGGGAAAAAATGTATAATCCATTGTACTGCAGTTGCTTTGCTACTCTGTGATTTAATAAAAAAACCTTTGAAAGAATTCCTCATGGGGGGGGCGACAGAAAGTTACGCACTGTATCTTTCAATGTGAAGATGTATTAGTAACCCGTTATATTTGTCTGTTTTTCAGTGAGTAATCCGATCCCTTCCAACCTGAAGTCGGAGGCAAAGAAAGCGGCAAAGATCTTGAGAGATTTCACAGAGATCTCCAACCGCTTTGGACCAGACAAACTTATTCCCGGTGAGAAATACACACACACACTGGTCGCGTCCCGAATCGCATACTTTCTTTTTTCTATTCTACATACTACATCCGACGATAAAAATAATCTAGTTAGGATGCAGTAGGGACTATTGGGACATACTTTTACTCTCTTATTTCATCATAACATTGCGCCTTGATCTTGCCTCTTGCTTTTATATCCGTCGCATCCCCGTTTGTTTTCATATGGAGGCTTCGTCGATGTGACGTCACTTCACGTGTGCACTGGATTGTGGGTCAGAATCGCCCAAATAGGATGCAGTTTTCAACACTAACAATCTTGGCCGCATGAAGTAGGACATGCAATGAAAGACAGTGTGGTTGCGTTCCGAATCTCATACTTTCTACTATATAGTTTGGTAGAAAAAAGATTTAGGATGTCCCGATTCTTGTGGCCAGATTTAGGATGGTTAGAAGAAGTACCCGGATGTCCTACTTCATGCGGCCAAGATTGTTAGTGTTGAAAACAGCATCCTATTTTGGGCGATTCTGACCCACAATCCAGTGCGCACGTGGAGTGACGTCACATCGACGAAGCCTCCGTATGAAAACAAACGGGGTTGCGTCGGATACATTTTTTTTAAAGGCCTACTTCACCGGTTGGAATATGAAGGTGTATTGAACTCGGAGATCCTATTTAGTATAAATGTGCAATTTTTTTTAAAATCGGATCATCTTAGCCTGAGAAAATGCAGAAAGAGTGTTTTATGGTCTCACTGTCTAACCCCACATCACAGTAAGGGTTAGGATTAACAGGACAGCTGGGCCAAGGGAAGACTGAGGGAAGAAAAACCTCATTCATTATATTATAATAGTGATTTTATAATGATAGAATGCTGGTTCTGTATGGGTGAAGTATTCCTTTAAGCACTTTGTGTCTCCTCAGGTGTGTACTTACTGTTGTGTTTTGTGTCCATTGTCTGTCTGTAGCTCATGTGATAGCGAAGGCAGAGGGTCTGGCGATCATCTCTGTGATCAAAGCAGGATTCATGATCACAGCCAGAGGCGGCAGCGGCGTCGTCATCGCAAGGCTGGCCGACAGACGTAAGAACTAATACACACACACACACACACACACACACACACACACACACACATAGAGAAAGACACACACACACACGCACATAGAGAAAGTTACACACACGCACACACATAGAGAAAGACACACACACACATAGAGAAAGAAATACACACACACACACACACACACACACACACACACACACACACACACATAGAGAAAGATATACACACACACACACACACACACACACACACACAGAGAAAGAAACACACACACACACACACAGAGAAAGAAACACACACACGCACGCACAGATAGAGAAAGACGCACACACACACACACACACTGACCGACGTAAGAATTAATACACACACACTCACACACATAGAGAAAGACACACACACACACACACACACCACACACACAGACCGACGAAATAATTAATATTTACTTTTATATAATTTAATTTTTTTAAATTTTTAACAAATACACATGCCTCACTCACTCACTCACTCACTGGTTACACACTTTTTTTTCAATTTGATCGTCACACTTAATTTCCTTCATTCTGGTGAATTCTTACGCTCCAATTTGTTTCTTTTCTACATCGTCGAAAAGTGTCTCAATCTCGCAAATTACAAATTCCTATACTATTATAATAATGTTAGTTTAGACGTTGTAAATTGACTGTTTACGTGTGTGTGTGTGTGTGTGTGTGTGTGTGTGTGTGTGTGTGTGTGTGTGTGTGTGTGTGTGTGTGTGTGTGTGTGTGTGTTAGGATGGTCTGCTCCGTCTGCCATCGGTATAGCTGGACTGGGAGGAGGGTTTGAGATCGGAGTGGAGGTGAGTTATATTCACAAACTTAAAGGTCTTACACGTTTTTATATATAGTGGGCGTCCTGGGGAAATGCACCTGTTGGAAGACCAAGAAGAAGAAGAAGTACTATAGAATAAATAACTAAATACATCTTCACCTCATCACTTGATATTGTGGAAAGACTTGAGGCAGTGGTGGATGATGCCATCTTTAGTAACTATAGCTTCTTGTCCTTGAAGGCCACCGTAGCTTCTGTAAATTGATTAAATGTGTGTCTGTTCCTGTGTGTGTCTGAGTCTGTCTGTGTTTGTGTGTGTGTGTGTCTGTTCCTGTGTGTGTGTGTGTGTGTGTGTGTGTGTGTGTGTGTGTTCCTGTGGGGTGTGTGTGTGCGTCTGTTCCCGTGTGTCTGTTCCTGTGTGTGTGTGTGTCTGTCCGTGTGTGTGTGTGCGTCTGTTCCTGTGTGTGTGTGTGTGTGTGTGTGTGTCTGTTCCTGTGTGTGTGTGTGTGTATATGTCCATGTGTGTGTGTGTGTCTGTCTCTCTCTCTCAGGTGTCAGACCTGGTCATCATTCTGAACCAGCGTCGAGCCATCGAAGCCTTTTCTATGGGAGGAAACCTGACGCTCGGAGGAAACTGCACCGTGGCTGTAGGACCCATGGGAAGGTACCTGTCTGTCTGTCTGTTTACCTGCCTGTGTGTGTGTGTGTGTGTGTGTTTTGTGTGTGTGTGTGTCTGTCTGTCTGTCCGTCCCTCTTTACACTGGCTTCCTGTCACTCAAAGAATTGATTTCAAAATACTGATGTTGGTTTATAAAGCACTAAATGGTTTAGCGCCAAAATACATTACTGATCTGCTGATACATTATGAACCGTCCAGAGCCCTTAGGTCGTCTGGGACAGGTCTACTTACAGTCCCTAGAGTTAGGACTAAACAAGGAGAAGCAGCTTTTAGTTTTTATGCTCCAAATATCTGGAACAAACTCCCAGAGAACCTGAGGTCTGCTGCAACTCTCTGTCTGTCTGTCTGTCTGTCTGTCTCTGTCTGTCTGTCTGTCCCTCTGTCTGTCTGTGTTAATAGCATGTCTCCTCTTGATGTAAATTACAGCTCACTGTAGATTTATGAAGGTTGATGGGATTCTGTTTTGGGGCCTGAAGCTAATAATGACACCATGTGATTTACTTTAGACGATCTGATTTACAAGGCGGTTCGACTGGTTTAGTGTGTGTGTGTGTGTGTGTGTGTCTTTGTGTGTGTGTGTGTGTGTGTGTGTGTGTGTGTGTGTGTGTGTGTGTGTGTCTGAGAGAGAGCGAGAGAGTGTTTCTGAACTGCAGTTGTCATTATTCTAAATATATATTTTTGTTGAAAATTCGCATTAAAAAAATGTCTGTCTGTCTGTGTGTGTGTCTGTGTGTCTGTATGTGTATCTTTGTGTCTTTCTGTGTGTGTCTGTGTGTGTGTGTGTGTGTGTGTGTCTTTCTGTGTCTGTGTGTCTCTCTGTGTGTCTGTGTGTGTATCTTTCTGTGTGTGTCTGTGTCTTTCTGTCTTTCTCTGTGTGTGTCTGTGTCTTTCTGTCTTTCTCTGTGTGTCTCTGTGTCTCTCTGTGTCTTTGTCTGTCTGTCTGTCTTTGTGTCTGTCTGTCTCTCTGTGTGTGTCTGTGTTGCAGGAACGTGGAGGCAGACGTTGCTATCCGCAGCACGACGGCCGTCTTCACTTACTGTCGGTCGAGAGGATTGTTCGCCGGGATCTCCCTGGAAGGATCGTACCTGATCGAACGCAAAGACACAAACCGCAAGTAAGACACAGGGTTCCTGGTTCCATTCATTCACACACAGTCATACCGGTGGTGGTAAACTACCATAGTAGCCACAGCTGCCCTGGGGCAGACTGACGGAAGCGTAAAGGCAGAATTATAATCATACAAAAAAAAATCCTTGTCAATGATCACTTCTGTCCCACTAGAATATGTGGTGGTCTGTTTGTCTGAACAGTCTTCCTCTCTCTGGCTGTATTTTACATAGTAGAATTTGTCACAGTGCAGAAGCCTCTCCACTTCCTTGACTTGGATTAGCTGTGGTTAGCTCACTGGCTAACAAACTGATATGTACTGTATGTCAAATTAGAAAGTGGTGTCCTCTCTCCCTCCACCGAACGTCGGCGCATGCTCGCACGGCTCGTTTGCTCTTTCATAGTAAAAAAAATAAATAATTTTATTTTTTTTTTTTTTAAAGAATGCCCCGCGATCGACCTAGTGGGCACCCCTGTTCAAAAGGGTTGGGGTTACCCAGGGAGCGTTGCATTCTAGAACTTTGTAGAACTTTCTTGATTATGTCATATTACACACTGCACCT
>CM047528.1:13880510-13885510 GCA_026122265.1 Ammodytes dubius
AACCCTATATTTCTCTTTCTGTGATGTCACGAGAAAGAGAAATATAGGGTTAAAAAAAACACTCTTTCTGCCTTTTCTCAGGCTAGGATGAACCGATTTTTTTTTTTTTTGCACATTTATACTACATAGGATCTCAGAATTCAATACACCTTCATATTCAAACCGGTGAAGTAGGCCTTTAACTAGAATTAACACAACATGAAAGTTCCTCAGAGAACATTTTTTAAATATCAAAATTCAAAAAATAATCCATGGTTGGAGAGGCAAAACCAAGGACGGGCGCACCGGCATTTTCCCGGCAAATTTTGTGACATATCAATAAGACTTTTCCCGGCAAATTTTTTAAATGAACTAGAATTAACACAACATGAAAGTTCCTCAGAGAACCTTTTTTAAATATCAAATTTCAACAATTAATCCATGGTTGAAGGGGCAAACCAGGGACGGGCGCACAGGCATTTTCCCAGCAAATTTTGTGATTTACTTACACAATCCCTGCGTTCCAATCCCCATACTTCCCTACTATTTAGTATGCCAGAAAAAAGATTTAGTATGTCCCAATATATGCACGTCAATTGTAGTATGCTGAAAACTACAGTGATCAATCCATTAATTGATTAGTTGGTTTTAACTTTTCTGAGAATTTATTTGATGAAGAAAAGTTGAAAATTTTGATGCGTTTTCATCAACTTGGTCAGTGCTGCCCCCCTGTGGACACTTATAGGAACTGCACCTGAATCATTTATTAGGCCAATTTACTAGTTAAAGGTTCAAAAATTAAAACTGATGAGAAAGAGACAGTTTAATATTATATTCCAATAATGTATCCATGATATATATACATTATATTTTTACACTCAGCTGCCATCAAAATAAATTTTATATTTGGCTTTTTTTCAATTAAAAAAATCCTTATTTTCATTTCTATCTGTACAAAGAGGACTTTTAGTTTGAAAGGACTGGAGTGGATGTAAGGTTAAAGCTGCTATGAGGAACTTTTAAATATTTCTGAAACAGTCTCATTTTTCCTCTGATGATCATAAATTACATGTTACAGCAAACGAGACCATCAGTGCAAAAAGAATGTTATTTTTATATAGTTTTTCTTAATGCCTTTGTCATGGGTATATATGCTCACCCAGGAACAACAGCTGGCGTGGTACAAACACTACCGCTGTTGTCCAAAGGGGGGCGCTAGAATCAACACACACTGAAAGTTCCTCGGAGCACATTTAAGACACAATATAAAATATTTACTGTTGAAATCTTCTGGTTTCTGTTACTAACGTGAAGTTAACGGGACGTGGGTGTCAAATATTTTTGGATACTTGTAACTGTTTATAGTTTATATACAAACAGACACACACACACACACACACACACACACACACACACACACACACACACACACACACACAGGCACACACACACGTAGAAAGACACACACACACACACACAGGCACACACACACGCAGAAACACACAGACACACACACACACGCAGAAACACACACATGCAGAAACACAGACACAGAGACACACACGCAGAAACACACACGCACAAACACACAGGCACAAACACACAGGCACGCAGACACACACATATAAATAAATAATGTTTTTCTAAGATTTTATGACTACAGTTAGATTTAAATCATTTGATGTTTTTGAGCCGATTGATTTTTACACATCAGAGATTGTTTTAAAGATGATAAATAAATATAATGTATTAAGCCTTGGCTCTGTGTATCTGTACAATATTAAAAATATATATATAACAACTAAAAATCTCTTTGAATTGACTCTTTCCTGCTATTTTTGATGCTTTTTAAAAGTGTAAACACACCACACACACACCTACACACACAGACACACACACACACACACACACACACACACACACGAGTGGCAGCAGTTGCTTTAGACACTAAAGAGAGAACTACAGGTGTATTTTGGCGATTGCAGGTGAATGCGTTTAACTCAGTTTATTTTTTCTCTACCGGATTTTTATTTTTTTTTTCCTTCATAATTTTTCATACAGTCTAAATAAAGAGAAATTAAGACGTGCTTTTATTTAATTGTATTACATTTGTCTTTATCTAGTGAAGTGTGTGTGTGTGTGTGTGGTGTGTGTAAAGTGAACTATTAATACTTCAAATACTTCAGCATTTAAAAGATACATTTACAGGTGTATTTTGGCGTTTAACTAATTTTATTTTTCACTCCCGGAAGTCTTGCTTGTATGTAAATGTCTCTAGTTTTACAACACTTTATTTTGTAAGGTTGACCGGACCTTCTACCTGTATGTGATCGCGTCTGGCTTTACACACGGTTGTAGTTACGGCGTGTGGCCACAGGGCGGCGACAACCTCCGTGGTTTGAATGGGACACCGGTTTATCTTCCCTTTTACTGTTTTATACTCATCATTATGGCTCAATGCGGACTGAAATGAAATGAAGTACGGTGGTCTGGTTGGACCAGGCTAGTTTCACTTGGGTGTTGTTTAAAGAAACGTTACTACAATAGAGTAATCTTTGCTTATGTAGAAGTTAGTGGCGATAGTTCTTGCTCGACTAAACCTGATTATTAGCCAACTGCTTATTTCAAACCGTTACAAACCGTTAGCTTAAGCTAGTGAAGCTAACACAATGTAGCCTACCTTCCTCCTTCTAATATAAGGTTTCTAACGTGTGCTCTGTCTAAATAAAGGTGTTGTGTTGTCCGCTTTCATTCACAGATATTAACCGGTTTAGTACATTGATGCTTTGAAACGGTAAATACATTATTACAACGTGAGTTTAGTAACACAACCGAAAATATATTGTTTGTATGTAATTACGCCGAGTGACCAGTGCGGCTGTAGTAATGATTGATGGCCAGTAGGGATTAAAGTGATTGAGAACTGTTGGGACTGACGCCATAATAAACCTGTAAGTGCAGTAACTCATTGTGGTCACCAGGGGGCGACACAGTCCGTGGTTTGAATAGAATACCGATTTAATGTCTCTTTTGATTTTTACCTGTAGGTGTAGTACCTCAATGTGGCCACAGGAGGGCAGTAGAGAGGCGTAATTATAAAGAGATGTATGTCTTATGTCTGTCAACAAATATACGTAAAATAAAAGTATAAATATATTGATTTATTTTTCCTTCATAATTTTTCATAAAGTTTAATTGAATAAAAATTAAAAAGTGCATTTATTTTATTATTTGTCTCTATCTAGTGTAGTGTGTGTGTGTGTGTGTGTGAGTGTGTCTGTGTGAGTGTGTGAGTGTGTAGTGTGTGTGTGTGTGTGTGTGTGTGTGTGTGTGTGTGTCTCTCTCTGAGTGAAAAAAAAAAGTGCATTTATTTTATTTTATTATTTGTCTTTATCTAGTGTAGTGTGTGTGTGTGCGTGTGTGTGTGTGTGGTGTGTGTGTGTGTGTGTGTGTGTGTGTGCCTTTATTCAGCTTGACAGAAGCATACGATGAGCAGTAGCAAAAAAAAAACCTTTATTGTCACGGTCATAAAAACAAGAAAAACAACAACAACTTTTTTGGTCTTTTTTTTCATTTTGAAATCAGAACTAAACACAAACTACATGATTTCATAAGACTGTGTGTGTGTCTGTCTGTCTGTCTGTCTGTCTGTCTGTCTGTCTGTCTGTCTGTCTGTCTGTCTGTCTGTCTGTCTGTCTGTCTGTCTGTCCGTCCGTCCGTCCGTCTGTCTGTCTGTGTGTTCACAGCAGTCCAGTTTGTGTGTTTGGAGTGTGTGTGTCGTCTTTCACTGCAGGGGGGATCTCCGTTTTCCTCGAAAGGCTGCTCACCAGTTTCCTAGAAAGAAACACAAACACACAGTCACACACACAGGGACATACACACACACACACACACACACAGGGACATACACACACACACACACACACAGTGAAACAGATACACACACACATTAGAAGCCAACACTGATTGACATAGCAGCTGTGTGTGTGTGTGTGTGTGTGTGTGTGTGTGTGTGTGTGTATCTGTTTCACTGTGTGTGTGTGTGTGTGTGTGTGTGTGTGTGTGTGTGTGTGTGTGTGTGTGTGTGTGTGTGTCTGTGTGTGTCTGTGTGTGTGTGTGTGTGTGTTGGAACATACTTTAACTTCGACTCAACTTCAGGTCAGCGTGACATTACAGAGTTAGATCAGTAGCTACAGCTGTTATTGTTTCATTCATATTGTAAATGAACGATTTTAATTTGACCATAAGGCCTCACACACACACACACACACACACACACACACACACACACACACACACATAAGGCCTCACACACACACACACACACACACAAACACACACACACACACACACACACACACACACATAAGGCCTCACACACACACACACACACACACACAAGGCCTCAGAGACACACACACATAAGGCCTCACACACACACACACACACACACCACACACACATAAGGCCACACACACACACACACACACACATAAGGCCTCAGAGTGTTGTAGTGAAAAATGGTGACTATGTCTGATCACATATACAGTATCATAGACGGATTATGAGACAGACAAACTCTCTCTTTGTCTGTCTCTCTGTGTGTGTTTGTGTGTCTCTGTCTGTCTGTCTGTCTGTCTGTCTCTCTCTCTCTCTCTCTTCTGTCTGTCTGTCTGTCTGTCTTCTGTCTGTCTGTCTGTCTGTCTGTCTGTCTGTCTGTCTGTCTGTCTGTCTGTCTGTCTGTCTGTCTGTCTGTCTGTCTCTGTGTATGTCTCACCCTGTCCTCCAGATTGTTCTCATGTCCGGTTGTCTGTCACAATCCTCGACCGACTCAGGAAGTGGAACGCCGCTCGTCTCCGGCAGCAACAGACACAAACCGCAGCCTACGATTGGTCCACAGCTGTACACGGCCATGGCAGCCAATGAGATTGCTCCGTTCGAGGTGGGCGGGACCAAGGAGTTTGTCAGACAGCCGAGTCGGAAACACAAGTTCACCAGGGAAATACAGCGCTGCCTGGAAC
>CM047528.1:13893010-13905510 GCA_026122265.1 Ammodytes dubius
GTGTGTGTGTGTGTTGTGTGTGTGTGTGTGTGTGTGTGTGTGTGTGTGTGTGTGTGTGTGTGTGTGACTATCTCTCTCTCTGTCTGTTTGTCTCTATCTCTCTGTCTGTCTCTCTATCTCTCTGTCTCTATCTCTATGCCTATCTCTCTGTCCGTCTGTCTATCCATCTCTCTGTCTGCCTGCCTGCCTGCAGTGCCTGCACTTCGACTTTGTTATGTGGGTCTTCCTTTTTCCTTGATTCTTGCACTGTGCACTTTGGTGCCCAGGCCTAAGCATAGGTTGTGATGTTTGTATTCGTCACTGTTTGTACTGTTTTGTGTTTCGCCTCTTCTGCTGTGAACAAATTTGCCCTTTTGGGACACTAAATAAAAATCTTGAATCTTGAATCTTGTCTGTCTGTCTCCCTCCCTCCCTCCCTCCCTGTCCCCCTGTCCCCCTGTCTCTCTGTCTGTCTTACCCAGGCTGAAGGAGCAGATGTTTATGCAGCAGCAGCAGACGCCAGTCAGGCAGCGCACAGCGAGGAAGAGGATCGCCTGGGGAAACACGGCCGGCAACAAGCCACAGGCCGCGTGGAGACACACACACGCCAACAGCACCGGACGCTTACCGTACCTACACACACAGACACACAGGTAAACAGACGGGTAGACAGACACAGGTAGACAGACACAGACACACACACACACAGGTAAACAGATACACACACACACACACACACACACACACACACACACACACACACACACACACACACACACACACAGGTAAATAGAATGACAGATATACAGAAAGAACAGATAGATAGATAGATAGATAGATAGATAGATAGATAGATAGATAGATAGATAGATAGATAGATAGATAGATAGATAGATAGATAGACACACAATATGTAAAAATGTGAGTGAGAAAAAAGTGAGAAAAGTCAATATTTTCAAGGTAACTATGCACTGCACTAGATTTTTTAAAATAAAACTCCACTACAATCAAGTAGAGCTGTGTGTGTGTGTGTGTGTGTGTGTGTGTGTGTGTGTGTGTGTGTGTGTGTGTGTGTGTGTGTGTGTGTGTGTGTCTCTCCGTGTGTATGTGTATTTGTGTGTGTGTGCGTGCGTGTGTCTGTCTCTCCGTGTGTGTGTGTGTGTGTGTGTGTGTGTGTGTCTGTCTCTCTGTGTGTGTGTGTGTGTGTGTGTGTCTGTCTCTGTGTCTCTCCGTGTGTGTGTCCGTCTGTGTGTGTGTGTGTGTGTGTGTGTCTTTCTCTCCGTGTGTGTGTGTGTGTGTGTGTGTGTCTGTCTCTCCGTGTGTGTGTGTGTGTGTGTGTGTGTCTCTCTCCGTGTGTGTGTGTGTGTCTGTGTCTCTCCGTGTGTGTGTGTGTGTGTGTGTGTCTGTCTCTCCGTGTGTGTGTGTGTGTTACCGGTCTGATATTGCTCCTCCGACCAGAGACCCCAGCAGGAGACCCGACGTGTAGAAAGTTTGACTGTAGGACAACCAGTCTGTCCAAGCACACACTGACTGACACACACACACACACACACACACACACACACACACACACACACACACACACACACACACACACACACACACACACACACACACACACACACACACACACCACACACACACACACACACACACACACACACACACCACACACACAATAAATTATTAGAAGCAGGGCCCCATGCAGACCCGTCACTGTACATTGTGTTCACTCGGTCACAGTGGAATAATCGCTCGACCTCAAAGTGACCGAAATACCTTTGACATATAATAAATCAAATCAAAACAAAACTTTATTTGAATTAATATGAACTATCCCTGCGTTCCAAATCTCCTCCTCTTTCTTTTCTCTATTCTACATACTTCATCTGACCATAAAAATAATCTAGTTAGGATGCAGTAGCATACTATTGGGACACACATACTTTTACTATCTTATTTCATCATAACATTGCCCTTGAGCTTGCCTCTTGCTTTTATATCAGCCTCATCCCCGTTTGTTTTCATATGTAGGCTTCGTCGATGTGACGTCACTTCCGGTGCGCACTGGATTGTGGGTCAGAATCTCACAAATAGCTGGGACTGACCATATGTGATGGTCAAACAGAGTATTTAAAGCCCTTTTCTACAACAGGGATGTCAACTAACAGGTCTAAGGGTCAGCCACAATAAACCTTAAAATAGTTTAAGCAACTGTTTTGTCAGCACATTTCTTAGAGGAAATGCACACGTGTTAAACTGATGTGAATCATATGAAAAACAGATCAGTACAATGTTTACAAATAAATCTGCCCTCACACTACTTCTCATTCCCGTAACTTTTAAACCGTTTCTATATCTAGATAATTCAAAAACTATCAGAAAGCTCAAAGAAATGTACTTCACAGTGAGCAAAAATACAAATGTATGCGCTGGCGAACGTTAAGTATTACACAGGCCTCAAAGGGTTAAACTAGAGGTAAATTTTAAAGCTGCAGTGTGTAGAATTTTCTAAGGACATTGTTTAAACTAGAGGTAAATGTTAAGCAGAAAATATAGAAGTCAAAAATTTACGGAGTCCAATCTTTGAGCTAATATATACGGCTACTGGACTCTGAGATCAAGACAACATACAGAGATAAGGTTAATATGTACAGCTTGAGTTGCACATTAACACTGTATGTTACTCTAAGTGTATATGTGTAATCTGTTAGACATTGGCTGTGTTGAAAGTATCATAAACACACTAAAATAAAGTATATTTAAATTAGCCTTGTTTATGTCCAAGCACACACTGACTGACACACACACACACACACACACACACACACACACACACAAACACACACACACACATGAACCAAAGCACATTACACACATCTGAACATGCTACCGATAGTATTTAATTTTACACAGCCTACTTTATATTATATTTATTTTTTAAGTATTATTTTTTGGCTTTTCAAGCATTATTTAATTGGATTTTACTTTAATATGTACAGAGTTGAAATGGGGAGACAAGAGAGAGAGAGAGAGAGAGGGGGGATGACATGCAGTAAAGGTCCACGGGTCGGATTTGAACCCGCGACCACTGCAATGAAGGCCAGAGCCAATATGGTACGCGCTCTATCCACTAAACCCACCGGAGCGACCCATTTATTTATTTATTTATTTATTTAAATTAATATATATTAATCTTTATCCTATTTAATTTTACAGGAAATCATCATGGAACTAGCTAGCATGTCATCACTCATTCCGTTAAATGACATTGGCTGTTTGAAAAGTATGATCATACAAAAAAAAAAAAAAAAAAGTACACTACTCACAATTTTTATGTAGCAAATAACGAATATTTAAAACAATTTAACAGGAAAAAACATTGAACCAGCGCGTCAACACAACACTCACGTCTAAGTTCCCGCCTTCTGAATCTTCCCTGGCCTGTGATTGGTTGGTTTCCTCTGCGTTCGACCGCAAAGTTCCACGCGACAAACTGGTGCCGTTGGTGGTGTTGTTGTTGTTGCCATGGTTGTCTGGTTGACAAGTGTTGGCGACAATGGCGGCCGCGAAAATATCGAGAAAAAACAGGAAAGAAGTGAAAAAAAAGACGAGTGCAAGACGCCAGTAGACGGCCAACTGCAGCGGTGACATCAGGTTAGCAACTGCCATGTTAGTTTGACGTCCTGTGGTAATAAAAATTAAAATTAAAATCAAGTTTTGGCTGGTTTTAAAGGTGAAAACTGCAGGTTAAAAAAATGGTAAAAAAAAAACATCATTTTTTCAAGCACTGGTAGAGATTTTTTTTTTCTATTTTGCTCCGATAACATGTCTTCTTTCATATTGGTGTAGGCTATAGGCCTATCAAAGGTCCAACATGTACATTCAGGTGTTTATTTGACTAAACCTGGTCTGTTTACATCTGTATATTTCTCCTATACAACCATCTTTAACGGACATGATCTCGACATTAGTAGGCTATTTTTTCTCAATACTCTGAACCAAAAATCTCAACTTCTAAAGCACTTACATCAACTTAACTTTCCATAATCATTCTTAGCACTATTCTAAAGGTTACTACAGAAGGTTTTGTTCATATGTTGTTAACTGTCTGATTTATGAGACATTTTCTTCTCAAAAAAACATGCTGGAAATGCATTTTTAAGGTCTGTACATATATATACAGCATACATTTTTAATATAAACTGGAAACAAAAAATGCTTTAACCACAATATGTTCTGTAAAAAACTTCGGACACAAAAAAATTAAATAAAGATTTTTAACTTTTGCGTCATCCTAACATCTAGATTTTTGTTTTTTAAAAGATGCAAATTAACGCATACTTTAGTAAGGTAGTAATCCCAATTTAAAATAGCCTATGAAAACTTGCTGAAACTAATGAAAAACTAAAACAAATAATAGTTATAATGTCAGTAATCAACTGGTCACGTGCCATGATGCTATCTATAAGTTAAACATTTTGTTTAACAAAGACGAACACATTTTTTTCATATTTTTTTCTTGGCATTCCGTCTGTAGAAAAAAAGGAAGAATTTCATTGTAGCCTATGACTGAGAAAATGTATCTTATTATGCATATGGAAATAAACACTTTGGACCTTGAGTTTTGCTGTATTTACCTGCACTTTCTCGCCAAAAGAAGAAAAATAGTTAAAGTTTAGTAGTAGTCGTCCATGGCGTCCGTTTTAAGTCCGTGTGTGTCTGCCGGTGTCTGCATCTAACAGCTGCTGTTGACACCGGGAGACTGAGCACGCTTCAAAATGTACAGTGAACTTTCGTCTACAAGCTTTGCCCCGCCCCCTTTTTTCCTAATGGAGACCGCTGATTGGTCGAATCTCTTACGAGGATTTCCGAGTACTTCCGAGTTTTGCCGACTTCTAACGAGCTCTGTTGTAATCTCACAGGCTCGAGAGCAGGTTAATAAGGGTCATTTTTTTTTAAACTTATAGATATCATCATGAAACTTTGCTAGTTGATTACTGTCATTAAAACTATTATTTTTTGTATTGGAAGTTTATTTTTTCTGAAATTTTTCAAAACTTTGAATAAATATGCACATTGGGCAACATCTAACTTATTAGGCAAGGCAAGGCAAGGCAATTTTATTTATAGAGCACATTTCAGGCACAGGCCACTCAAGGTGCTTCACAGGGTTAAAATCAAATAAAGAATACAAATACAAAAAAGGAACAAATTTAAAACATGGATAAAAAATACAACATTTAAATAAAAGAATTAAAACATTTTACCAAAAAAAAAAAAATTACAGGTTAAAAGGGAAACAAGAACGTTTTGAGACCCGATTTAAAAGAGCTGAGAGTCTCAGCGGACCTCAGACTCTCTGGCAGTCCGTTCCAGACATTGGGCGCATAAATGCTGAATGACGTGTCTTTTAAACAACAACAATCTAGATGTTGGATGAAGCCAGTGTTCAAATCTGTATTTCATATTTACAATTTATTAGTTTCCTATGTCTTTAAGTTGTTAAAAAAAAAGTTGAGTTGATTAATTGAGTAATTGCTTCAGAAGTTAGATTATAGACAGACAGACAGACAGACAGACAGGCAGACAAGCAGACAGACAGACAGGCAGGCAGACAGACAGACAGACAGACAAGCAGACAGACAGACAGGCAGGCAGACAGACAGGCAGGCAGGCAGGCAGGCAGGCAGACAGACAGGCAGGCAGACAGGCAGACAGACAGGCAGACGGACAGGCAGACAGGCAGACAGACAGGCAGACAGACAGACAGACAGACAGGCAGACAGACAGGCAGGCTGGCTCCAGGTGCTTTTACTAAGGGCTTAAATAGTTCCACCCTTTGACCAGGCCTGCCTCAGCCTGCCATTTGGCCCTGGGGTCTTACAATACAGATGTTTAAAAGTTATGTTTGTCTACACCAAAATATCTCTATTGATGAAATGAAGGAACTTAAGGTAACATGTACATAACCCCCCTCATGGTCTAATGACTTTTAATAACCAAACTATATATTGAGCCTTTGACCCTTAACCTGTTAACCTCCTACACCCCTAGTACAATCTCTCCCAACAGCTGTGTTCTGTCTGTCTGTCTGTCTGTCTGTCTGTCTGTCTGTCTGTCTGTCTGTCTGTCTGTCTGTCTGTCTGTCTGTCTGTCTGTCTGTCTGTCTGTCTGTCTGTCTGTCTGTCTGTCTGTCTGTCTGTCTGTCTGTCTGTCTGCATGCCTGTCTAAACAGACAAGGTTTAGTCAAATAAACACCTAAATGTACATGTTGGACCTTTGATTCATACTAGTATGAAAGAAAACAGGTTACGGAAGATAAATCTATTGACCAGTGCTTGAAAAGACATTGTATTGTAGTACCATATCTGACCACAAGGCGTCACTATCACTTTATTAATCTGTTTTGACTAAAAGCAGAAAATAAATAGTTTGCTGAATGCTTCGAGTGGAAAGGGGAAATAAAAGGAGGGAAGATGAAGGAGCTTATGCAAGATTTCAACATTAAAGGTGCAGTGTGTAATGTGGCATCATCAAGAAAGTTCTACAAAGTTCTAGAATGCAACGCTCCCTGGGTAACCCCACCCCTTTAGAATAATAACAGAAGCTACAGTGGCCTTCAAGGACAAGAACAATTCTAAATTTTAAACAATGCACCTGATGACATTCCAACTATGTCACTTTCAAGATGGCGGCACTAGGCCTTGGTCCAAAATATGCAGAAATATGGACGTATATGAGACCCTTTCTAAGGGGAAAAAAAATAATTCAACATTTTTTTTTCAGCTATTATGCACTAAATTAAATGTACTTATGGATGTTATAATTACTTTCTACAAAATCTGCTAGGAAATAAAACCCAACATTCTACACACTGCAGGTTTAAAATGTAATTTATTTCACAATATCCAGCACCTGTGTTTAATGTACACAACAGAGAAATTATTCCAACATTTATAAAAGAGCAAATCATTTGAAGTTGATTGGACACATGTATATACATTTCACATAATAAAAAAAATTATTTTCAGACACAAACGTGACACAAAAAGTCAATGTAAATATGTTGAAATACATAATACAAAATAGAGTGTTACAATACAGCCTAGGCTCTGTAAACTGGTATAATGTTACTAGCTGTGTTGGTCCCTCTTGCTTATATATCCGTCTCATCGCTGGTTGTTTTCACTGGGAGGCTCAGTCCATGTGATGTAACTTCTGACATCATGTATTGGGACAAACTGAATAGCAGGGAAGGATGGGGACTGGAACGCAGGGCAGTGTGTGTGTGTGTGTGTCTCTGTATCTGTTTCACCGTGTGTGTGTGTGTGTGTGTGTGTGTGTGTGTGCGCTGTGTCTGTGTCTGTGTATCTGTTTCACAGTGTGTTTGTGTGTGTGTGTGTGTGTGTGTGTGTGTGTGTGTGTGTGTGTGTGTGTGTGTGTGTGTGTGTGTGTGTGTGTGTGTGTGTGTGTGTCTGTGTGCTGTGTCTGTGTCTGTGTGCTGTGTCTGTGTATCTTTTTCACTGTGTGTGTGTGTGTCTGTCTGTCTGTCTGTCTGTCTGTCTGTCTGTCTGTCTGTCTGTCTGTCTGTCTGTCTGTCTGTCTGTCTGTCTGTCTGTCTGTCTGTCTGTCTGTCTGTCTGTCTGTCTGTCTGTCTGTCTGTCTGTCTGTGTAAGTAATGGGGGACTGGAACTCAGGGAACAAAGTGTCATGGTCGCCATAATATAATCATAATCATAATAATAATAATAATTTCCCATCATGCTTTGCTGCTGCTGCTGCCGGCGTAGCGGTAGGCCTCAGTAACCACCGCTGTTGCCGTGGTGAGGGGCGTGGAGTACGTGGCCGCCATGTTCTGTAGACCGAGTCTGAGGCAACGCCAGCTGAGACGAAGGGCCTTCCAGCAGTTCTGATGGAAACACACACAGTGAAAGGGTTAGTTCTCTCTCTCTCTCTCTCTCTCTCTCTCTCTCTCTCTCTCTCTCTCTCTCTCTCTCCTCTCTCTCTCCTCCTCTCTCTCTCTCTCTCACACACACACCTACACTCTTACACAAACTCACACAAGTTTAAGGGTTAGTTCAACAGACACACACACACACACAGACATGCATACAAGGTAAAGGGTTAGTTTAGCACACACACACAGTTAGTTTGTAGAGTTTGACAAAATCTCTTTTTTTGTGTCAAAATCAGTGAATATCTCCTCATGATCCACTACCTGTCTGTACTGTGTGTGTGCTGATGAAAAAAACTGGTGTTAATACAAAGCCTAGGCTCTGTAAACAGTTATATACAGAAAGGGGCCCAAAGAAGCTATCAACATACCAGTTCACTGACTACACCTTTAAAACAACAATGTTATGGAACTTTCTTTCTTTAGATAACTAAGTCAATACCGATGATAAACTTCTGGCCTTTGTCCGACTTGTATCTCTGACACACAACACACACACACACACACACACACACACACACACAACACACACACACACACACACACACACACACACACACACACACACACACACACACACACACACACACACACACACACACACGTCTTCTATCTCTGGCACTGTGATCTCCGCCGAACAGATAAAGTCTAAACCTCCTTCTAACCAAGGCCACAGTGTTCCTCAGAACCAAAACCACACACACTAACACACACACACTCACACACACACACACACACACACACACACACACTCACACACACACACACACACACACACACACACACACACACACACACACACACACACACACACACACACACTCACACACACACACACACACACACACACACACACACACACACACACACACACACACACACACACAGTCAGTTAAACCCAAAACATTTGAGATGTTATGGCTTTTAGTGGTGAGATTCAAGATGTCAACGCTCCCTTGCTAACCCCTTTCCCCTTTTCATATAATTTACAGAAGCTACGGTGGCCTTCAAGGACAAGAAGCTATAGTTACTAAAGATGGCATCATCCACCACTGCCTCAAGTCCTTCCACAATATCAAGTGATGAGGTGAAGATGTATTTAGTTATTTATTCTATAGTACTTCTTCTTCTTGGTCTTCCAACAGGTGCATTTCCCCTGGACGCCCAATATATATAAAAACGTATAAGGCCGTTAAACCTGCAGTGTGTAGAATTCTGGGTTTTATTTCCTAGCAGATTTTGTAGAAAGTAATTATAATATCCATTACATTTAATTTAGTGCATAATAGTGCTGTTTTTTTTGTTTTTTTTATTATTATTTTTTCCCTTAGAAAGGGTCTCATATATGTCCATATTTCTGCATATGTTGGACCAAGGCCTAGTGCCGCCATCTTGAAAGTGTCATAGTTGGAATGTCATCAGGTGCATTGTTTAAAATTTAGAATTGTTCTTGTCCTTGAAGGCCACTGTAGCTTCTGTTATTATTCTAAAGGGTTGGGGTTACCCAGGGAGCGTTGCATTCTAGAACTTTGTAGAACTTTCTTGATGATGTCATATTACACACTGCAGGTTTAAGTTTGTCCGTTCTGTGTTATATTATTCTAATATAAAACATGAATACAAACCGCTGTCAAACATTGACTCAGAGTGAGTTTGGCCTTTGACCCAGAACACTATCAGCTGATACACACAACACACACACACACACACACACACACACACACACACAACACACACACACACACACACACACACACATATATACACACACACACACATACACATACACACACACACATACACACACACACACACACACACACACACACACACACACACACACACACACACAAACACACATACACACACATATACACACACACACACACACACACATAAACACACACATTCATGGACAACACACACACACACACACACACACTCACACACACACAAAAGTGTATTTTGCAATGTCATTGTTTTGTTTACGAATAGGTATTGCAGTTCAACAAGCAATTCAGTTTGTCAATATAAACTCTGAAACAATTACAGTAAAATTAGAAAAACAGCGTTGTAAGGAATGGGGTGGGTGGATTATGAATCTTTTGGATACCGTCCCCCGTTTGCGTCTGGCCACATCGCCTCATCGACATCACATGCAATGTCATCCTTTGAGAAGCGACAGCGAAAATATTCCTTATACCCAGTCTAAATGTCCTAATTATGGAGCTATTGTGTAGTTGGGCTGGACTCTCTGCCAAGGCTCTTATATTGATAGGCCATGATCTATAACATTGTTCACCATAGTATGACCCTGTTGTATGTGTCTCTGTCTGTTGCCTTCTTTGTCCTCGTCCTCCTGCCGCTCTCTCTTGTCCTCTTCCCCTGTCTCTCTCTCTCTCTCTCTCTCTCTCTCTCTCTCTCTCTCTCTCTCTCTCTCTCTCTCTCTCCCCTCTCTCTGTCCTCTTCCCCTGTCTCTCTCTCTCTCCTCCTCTTCCCCTGACTCTTCCCTGACTCTCTCTCTGATCTCTCTCCTCCTCTCTCTCCTCTCTCTCTCTCTCTCTCTCCTCCTCTTCCCCTGTCTCTCTCTCTCTCCCTGTCTCCTCTCTCTCTCTCTCTCTTGTCCTCTTCCCCTCTCTCCTCCTCTTCCCCTCTCTCTCTCTCTCTCTCTCTCTCTCTCTCTCTCTCTCTCTCTCTCTCTCTCTCTTGTCCTCTTCCCCTCTCTCCTCCTCTTCCCCTCTCTCTCTCTCTCTCTCTCTCTCTCTCTCTCTCTCTCTCTCTCTCTCTCTCTCTCTCTCTCCTCTTCCCTGACTCTTACTGTCTCACAAAGAAGCTGAGCTCACCTGAGGTCTATTTGTAATGCTAAGGCTCACACTGATTGGTATTCAATTAGCTTTATTTTTTATATGTGTCTCAGTCTGTGTGCTTTTCCAAGTTTAGTTGTGTTTTGTATTTTAAATAGATGTGTTTTCCCAATGATTGCAGGAGATTTCCTTTGAACAATGTGTCTTATGTAAAACTGTGTGTAGTGTTTGCAAGAAGTGTTTGAGAATTCAACACAGTGCAAGCCTTTTGTGTTTGTGGGGTTGGTGCTTGTGTTTGGGCATGTCACCAAGTAGAGGTGTGATGCTTGGGCTAGCAACCACTATCGTGTTAGCCAGAAAAATTAAGTTCTTATATAAACATACATATTTATATTTTTATTAACTTTTGATTCAAAAAATAAGGTTAAAAAAAATTTTTGTTCTCAGTGAACTTATTTTTTGTTTTATTACATAGGATTAGAATTAATACATTCATTCAACTAGTAGCTTAAGCAAGTAAAAATGATTAAAGTTCATTATTAAAAAAATAATAAACATCTTAATAAAATTAAAATGTATTAAAAGTTTAAAGCACATTGATTTAACCTTTATTGACAATGTGTCTATACAACACTTAGAACATTAATAATTGTTAACTTTCTAACACAGTTGCAAAGTCTCTTCTTTGTTTGTGGTTGTGCTTGTTGTCTTAGGCTGGTACAAATGAGGCTGTATCTTTGCCTAGCAAACTATCATTTTAAGCATCATAAAACTTTTTTACAATTCTTATATTTTATACTTATCCTATATAATTACTTTTATTTATATGTAAATTCTATTTGATTTTCATTAAACTTATATCAGATTTAAAAAATTTTATCACATTTTGTATAATGTTTGTCTGCACCAGTGTTTCAAACTTTTTTTTTTTAGTGTTTTTATTTAACATACGGCATATTTATGAGCACTGGTGTGTGAATGACATTTCATTTGCACACTCAGTCCATCTTAAGGAAGCAAGATTAAACACTGATAAGATTTCAAATGTATTAAAAAAAAATAAAAACTACTTAGATAAGATGTAAAATGTATTAAAAAATGTGTTTAAAAACGCACCATACTATTTTAATTGATTATAATTGCTAAAACCTAACCATATTTGTTTACCTTCTGTACTTCTTGTTCCTTCTTCTTTCTCTCCTTCTTGTCCTCCTTTCTCTTCCTCCTGTCTTCCTCATCCTCCTCTTCTCCTCCTCTTCTACCGCGGTCGTATCGTTCCGCTAACACGCAAATGAACTTTTTGACGATTTCTGCTTTTCTTTAAAGGTGCAGTGACCTCGTCCCCTCCGTCTGCTCTCTCCATTCCCTCTGACTTCTCTCTAGCTCTTGCTTGTGCTAACGAAACTTTGGACCAGGCGGGTCTAACTGTGTGGTGTGTGGGGGGGGGGGGGGGGGGTGTGTGGTGTGTGTGTGGGGGGGGAGAGAGAGGAGTGGGTGAGGAGTGAGTGTGTGTTTGTGTTTGGAAGAGTGTAGGTGTGTGTGTTGTGTTTTGTGTGTGTTTTGTGTAGAGAGTGAGGTGTGTGTGTGTATTGGTGTGTGTTTGTGTGTGGATGTGAGTGAGTGTGTTTGTGTAAAAAGTGTAGGTGTGGTGTTTGTGTGTGTGTGTGTGTGTGTGGAGATGTAGGATGGTGTGCGTTTGTGTGTGTGTGTGTGTGTGTGTATGTGCCTGTCTCCATGTGTGGTGTGACACTCCAACTTTA
>CM047528.1:13910510-13923010 GCA_026122265.1 Ammodytes dubius
CTGCCAAACTCTACCTGTAACTGTTTTAATTAGGCTATATTGTACTTTTACGAATTTAATTTTAATTGCTGCCACTCTTCACCACTGTGTAAATGTTTCAATTGTTTTTCTCTTCACCTGTTGTTGTGTATTTGATGTATTTGCGTTGAATATTGTTTATGTATTGTTGTTTTTCCTTTGAATTTGTTTTGAACTCGACGTCATTGTAAATGAGGGTCACTCATCAATTGGTCTCTCGAGGATAAATAAAAGTTAAATTAAATAAATGAAAAAGGTTCAAACCCTCTAAACAAAAAGTCCAGAATCCCAATAGCTATTTAGTATCATTATTTTTTGAGGATAATTCAGATTATTGGCAGAGGTGATTTTACTCAAATGAGGACATATTTATGAGTGAGGAGGATATTGATTTTAGCTGATAAATTACTTAAAATGTTACACAGTGTCCCCTTGAATGCAGGCAGGAGATACACTTAAAGGTGCAGTGTGTAATATGACATCATCAAGAAAGTTCTACAAAGTTCTAGAATGCAACGCTCCCTGGGTAACCCCAACCCTTTTAGAATAATAACAGAAGCTGCAGTGGCCTTCAAGGACAAGAACAATTCTAAATTCTAAACAATGCACCTGATTACATTCCAACTATGACACTTTCAAGATGGCGGCACTAGGCCTTGGTCCAAAATATGCAGAAATATGGACATATATGAGACCCTTTCTAAGGAAAAAAAAAAAATCAGCTATTATGCACTAAATTAAACGTACTTATAGATATTATAATTACTTTCTACAAAATCTGCTAGGAAATAAAACCCAAAATTCTACACACTGCAGGTTTCATAAAATAAATATATATTTTTTTTACCAGGAAGTCTCCCCTGGACTCTGATAGGCTGGAGAGGACAGAGTCTGGATTGGCCCCGCCCCCTTTCACCACACTGCAGCGCGACATCAACAACAGAGCCTCAACTGGACAGACAGACAGACAGACAGACAGACAGGTAGTCAATACACTAAAACTGTGTGTGTGTGTGTGTGTGTGTGTGTGTGTGTGTGTGTGTGTGTGTGTGTGTGTGTGTGTGTGTGTGTGTGTGTGTGTGTGTGTGTGTGTGTGTGTGTGTGTGTGTGTGTGTGTTTTGTGTGTGTGTGTGTGTGTGTGTGTGTTGTGTGTGTTTGTGTGTGTGTGTGTGTCTGTGCGTGTGTCTGTGCGTGTGTGTGTGTGTTTTGTCTGTGTCTTGATTGTTTGTACCTCTCTGTTGATTGACAGGACTCTCCAGTTCAGCCCAGGGCGTCCACAGCAGCAGTGCATCGTGGGAGTTGGAGTTTGTGTGTTTCCATTTCCTGAGAGGCGGGACTTGGGCCTGGAAGCCCCGCCCTATATTGATCCGCCTGTGAATGACAGCTCACATTCAAAAGGTCTGTTTTTTTTTTTTTTTTAAGATATTTTTTTGGCATTTTTTTTTTATGCTTTATTGATAGTGTAGAGACAGAGGTGAAATGGGGCAGAGAGGAGAGTGACATGCAGAGAACGACCATGGGCTGGAATCGAACCCGGGTCTGCTGCTGGCCGAGGCCCATGGGGGGGGGGGGGGGGACGCCCTACCAACTGAGCTAAAGGCGCCCCCCCCCCCCCCCCCCCCAAAAGGTCTGTTTTGCTTTTTGCTTGAAAATGATTAATTGACGTGAGAGGTTTAAATTTAACTTACGGCTTATTGATCACTGTCGTTAGCGTTCCAAGGGGAGGGGTCTCTATCTCCACGGCAACTAGATCATTGAGTCCATCTGCCAATCAGAACACAAGCTGTTATCCAATCAGGAATAAGGAAATAATCAAATTGTAAACAATGTTAAAAAATAAAAATGAATTAAAATTAATTAAATAAAAAAGCAAAAAAAAAATGAAATATGATATTATATAAATATAATAATTATGATTATAAAAAAATATAATAAATAAATTAAATTTTATTTAAATAAATAAACTAAAACATATTTATAATAGTACAAAGACATTCTCACGAATATATTTTAGATACAAATTAATAATAAATAAAAAAAATTGTGCAAAAAGATAGCACAAATAAAATTAAAGTGTATATATAAGGTGTAATATAAACATATTTAAATAAAATATCAAAATAAGAATAGAATATTATATCGTAGCGTTGCCTTACTGTGCAGCTGTACGGTGTGCGCTCTCTGCTGCCTCCCGGTGGTGAGGGAGCAGAACAGCCCCGGGGCCGAGCGCACCGGACACAACATGGCGGGAGGAGTGTAGTGCACTGAGCCACCAGAGCCAAAATGGCCGACTGCTACTTCCTGAATGACATCATCAGTGACATCACCATCTCCATCTCCATCTCCATCTCCATCTCCATCGCTCGCTGATCCGTGAGTCTTTGGATCCGTAAAATAAAAGGTTGGAATTAATGATAGATAATACAGATTTTATGTGACTCTATTTACACTGAAAGAATGGATTGTTTTTGATTTTAAGGTGCTCAAAGCAACTTTCAGTTTGTGTTCATTCTAGCGCCCCCCTTTGGACAAAAAGCGTTAGTGTGAACTCTACACATTTACAAGGAGACATACATAGGGGGCAATCTGGTTTGTAACACTGCAATTTAGAATATGTAGAAATGCAATAGGCCTATGTGTAAAGTTAAAGTATAAGCATATTCCCAGAAAGTATAGCCTAACAATAACAATCTAACAATAGTAATCAAATAAGTAAATACGTATGAACAATACACAACAACATGTAGCCTACACAATGTAAGAACTGGAAAAACTAGAAAACATGAAGTAGGCTAATACGTCTACAAATAGCTCTATATACACACACACACACACACACACACACACACCTTTGAGAGTTCTTCTTCTTGGCCTAAGCGCATCAGGCTGCGGTAGAGCACAGCGGCGCCCCCGGTGGCGGGAGACGGGCGACTGCACTTCCTGTGTCCGGCGCGACTCGGCTTAATCGAGGCTTTTGATTGGACGGGAGCGGAGACGGGCGTCACCACGGAGACAGAGGGTTTCACCAACGAAGAAGAAGAGGAAGAGGAGTCTTCAACCTGGAGGTTAAAGTAAAAAAAAAAAAAGATGTTTTTGAACTAAATTTTATAATATTAATAAACATTTAACCTGCGTTCCAAATCGCATACTTTTTCTTTTTACTACACTACATACTAAAGTACAGAAGAGTTTTAGTCTTTTTACTACACTACATACAAAGTACAGAAGCGTTTTAGGGCCACAGACAGGAGAGAGAAAAGAATCAGATAAGGAAGATTTTTTTTCATTATGTCGAGAAATGTCATGAAGAATAAAGACGAATACTCCAAAATGCTATCGGAGTTAGTGGGGCATTTATGTATTTTCAGTATATACTACAATTGACGTGCCTGTATTGGGACATCCTAAATATTTTTCTGGCATACTAAATAGTAGGGAAGGATGGGGATTGGAACGATATTTTCAATTATATTTTTGTAAGACCTTGTTTTTTTTTTTTCAAGATAATTTTTTGGCATTTTGCAGCTTTATTAGACAGTACAGAGTTGAAATGTGGAGACAGAGACAGAGAGAGAGAGGGGGATGACCTGTAGTAAAGGTCCACGGTCGATTTGAACCTGCGACCACTGCAACGAAGGCCGGAGCCGATATGGTACACGCTCTATCCACTACACCACCGGAGCTCCCATAGAGACCTTGTTTAACCATGAAGCCGATCTGAAGCCACTGTGTGAACGCATGTGTCCGTTCAACGCCGGGAGGCTCCTGAAACCACGATTACACACAGTACACATCAACCTGTAAACACACACACACACACACACACACACACACACACACAACACACACACACACACACACACACACACACACACACACACACACACACACACACACACGCACATTCACACACACACACACACACACACACACACATACACGCACACACAAAATAATGTAAAACAAGGGAAAAACTTCATAAAATCAGAATTGTTATCCCAACACCTTTATACACCTTACCTGCTTTCCAGAACCTTGGTGCTGTTTTCAGGTTGTTGTTGTTGTTGTTGTTGTTGTTTCACCTGTAAATTAACAGAAATTGACTTTTAGAAATAACTTTGAATGAAAGAAAAAATGCATTTTGATCATGTTTTTAAGAACAAAATGTTCCTCATAAATCAGACATGAACAACATATGATCAATCCTTCTGTAATACCTTCAGAATAGTGCTGAGAATGATTATGGAAAGGTTAGTTTGATGTAAGTGCTTTAGAAGTTGAGATTTTTGGTTTAGAAGTATAAATAAAAAAAAACTAATGTTGAGATAATGTCCGTTAAAGTTTGATTATGTATGTATGTATTGGAGAAATATACAGACGCAAACAGACAAGGTTTAGTCAAATAAACACCTGAATGTACATGTTGGACCTTTTGATTTATACTAGTATGAAAGAAGACATGTTATGGAAGATAAATAGACCACAATGAAGTGCCTATAAAAACAATGTTGTCTAGCCCTAACATTATTTCAACTTAGACTGATAGCAAGGCAAGGCAAGTTTATTTATATAGCACAATTCAGACACAAGGCCATTCAAAGTGCTTTACAGGGGCAAGATTAGAATACATAAAACACATTAGAAAAGCAAATGAATAGAAATAAAACATTTAAATACAAGAAAATAACTTTTTTTGATACTTAAAATAATTCTTCCTTATCAATCTCACCCAGGTCCAGTCTGGTTCTCCCCCCTCCTCCTCTCTTGCGTTCATCCCAGGAACGAGTCCCGGACCCTGGGGAGCGTCGCCGACATTTTGGCCTCTTCCGTGTGGAGAGAAAAACCCCGTAAGGTCCTGGATGAGTTCACTGTGGCTCATTGCGTAGCTTTCGTACTCTGGTGTTTGGTGTGTGTTTGGCGGCGGGCTGCAGAGAGCTGTAGAATCAAGTGTTAATACAACAGCTATGCTCTGTAAACTGGTATCTAGACAAAGCAGGGCCCGCAACATGCCCGTTTACAGAGTCTAGGCTGTGGATTTATATCCACAGATTTTGTTTTCAGCGCAGACACACAGTACGGACAGGTAATATTTAAAATATTGCACATGAAAATAGGTTATGAATAATAATTTCATATTGGTGTGTTGTGTGTGTGTGTTGTGTCTTTGTCTTGTCTATGTCTGTGAGGTGTGGTTTGCATGCGTTTTGTGTGTGTGAGTGTGTGTTTGCATGCGTTTGTGATGTGTGAGTGTGTCTTTGTCTGTCTGTCTGTCTGTCTGTCTGTTGTCTGTCTGTCTGTCTGTCTGTCTGTCTGTCTGTCTGTCTGTCTGTCTGTCTGTCTGTCTGTCTGTCTGTCTGTCTGTCTGTCTGTCTGTCTGTCTGTGTGCGCGTGTGTGCTCGTACCTGGGGTCTGTGGGTAGTGAGGACTGGGCCCGGGCGTGTTAGGACTACAGAAAGGCTGGGAGTTGTAGTTCTCATGGCTGTAATAAGCAGGGACGACGAGGTGTAGTCCACGGAGCTCCATCGATCCAGGGGCACTTCCTCGGACACCATGCCCAGAGAAGGGCACTGTATCTGGGCTGCTGTCGAGTCCAGAGGCCCCCATTTGTTCTGGCCAAAAGCAGGTGTGTCTCCCTGTACGTACACGTCACTGAGTGTGTGTAGTGTTGTAGGGGAGATGGTGTGTGTCCCCAAGTCATTTCTCTGGTGGGAATCAAATGGTTTTGGTGTCTAAGGAAGGAAACGGAAACCAGGGTTGATTTAGTTAATGAAAACTATGATGAAAAGTGTTTGTCAACGACCTTTTTACACACTTCTGTCTGTTTGAAACCCTGATTGTCATGTAGTCATCAATCTAGCCTCATCAGACGACCTCCCATTCTAGTATGTTGTGAAGGCAGCCACTGATTGTCATGTAGTCATCATCTAGCCTCCAGTCAGACCGGACCCTCCCCACTGTCTGTCTGTTAGTGGAAGGCAGCCCCTGATTGGTTCAAATAGTTGTCTATCCGGTCAACAGAATTTGACGGAAAAAGAACAAAATGGTTGCGTTCCGAATCGCATACTCTTTCTTTTTCTATTCTACATATTACATCGACGATAAAAATAATCTAGTTACGATGCTATGCCATACTATTGGGACATACTTTTACTTCCTTTATTTCATCATAACTTGCGCCTTGATCTTGCCTTTGCTTTAATCGTCGCATCCCGTTTGTTTTCATATGCAGTGCTCGTCGATGTGACGTCACTTCACGTGCGCACTGGATTGTGGTCAGAATCGCCCAAATAGGATGCAGTTTTCAAACACTAAACAAATCTTGGCCGCATGTATGAGGACATCGGGTACTTCTAACCATCCTAAATTGGCACAATACGGACATCCTAAATTTCTTTTTTCTACCAATTACTATAAAGTAAAAAAAGTAAGTATGCGATTCGGAACGCAACCAATGTATCTTACCTGGTGGGAGTAACAGCAGTTCTGATGGTAGGGTATTTCAGATGGTTGATGTCTGTTCCAGTTTGTATTATCTAGACCTGGCGGTGTAATCTGGTCGTGATGATGTGGTTCTGGTTCTGGTGAGGGGGGAAGTGAGGCGAAGTTACCCCAGGATCGGTGCACGATAATGGGGTCTGAGGTGGGAAATCATGGGGCGAATACGGCCAAAAGTCAGCCATGATTTTCTATGCGCAAACACTCTGTCATGAGTGTGTGTTTATGTGCATGGTTATGTGTGTGGTGTGGTGAGTGAGTGAGTGAGTGTGTGGTAGTGAGTGAGGTGAGAGTGAGTGAGGATGGTGATGTGGAGTGAGGAGAGAGAGGAGGGAAAAGAGATTGGATGGATGAGATGAGAGAGTAGGAGATGAGAGAGAGAGAGGAGAGAGAGAGAGTTAGGGGTGAGGTGGATGATGGAGAGTGAGAGGAGGAGGAGAGGAGGATGTAGAGATGAGGAGGGATGAGGAGTGTGGTAGAGAGGTGGGAGAGTGGAGAGGGAGTGAGTGTGTTATCTAGAAGTCCTCTTCATTGGAATCTGGAAAAACACAGAGACACAAACAATCTTCTTAGTAACTGAATAATCTTCAATCTTCATCTCTACGTTAGAAATACACTTAAAGGAATACTTCACCCATACGGAACCAGCGTTCTATCATTATAAAATCACTATCATAATATAATGAATGAGGTTTTTCTTCCCTTCAGTCTTCCCTTGGCCCAGCTGTCCTGTTAATCCTAGCCCTTTCTGTGATGTCACAGAAGGAAACTGTAGGGTTAGACAGTGAGACCATAACACACTCTTTCTGCCTTTTCTCAGGCTAAGATGATCCAATTACATTTTTTTTGCACATTTATACTAAATAGGATCTCCGAGTTCAATACACCTTCATATTCCAACCGGTGAAGTGGTCTTTAATTGACAATATTTTTGGGGGGAATTTGGTAGAAGTGTTGTCAGTAGTTTATATAGAATAAAACCAAAATGTTCATTCTACTCAAACATATGCCTATAAATAGTCAAACAATAAACACTGAACATTTGGAGTGGTCTATTAATTTTTTCCAAGCTGTATCAAAAGGGAAATATAGATACTGTAAATGTAATTGAGGGAAAATTGTAGATATCGTGAGCTAGAATTATTTTTATTTATTTATTTAACTTTTATTTATCCTCGAGAGACCAATTGAGGGGTAATTTACAATGACGTGAGTTCAAAACAAATTCAAAGGAAAAACAACAATACTAAAAATATTCAATGTAAATACATCAAATACACAACAACAGGTGAAGAGAAAAAACAATTGAAACATTTACACAGTGGTGAAGAGTGGCAGCAATTAAAATGAAATGGGTGAAAGTACAATATAGCCTAATTAAAACAGTCACAGGTAGAGTTTGGCAGATTTAAGATAGTTTGTTTAAATGTTGATTGTTTAAAGGAATATGATAGATAAGAAGTAGATCAGATAGATAATAAGATAAGATGTAGGAGGGTGATAAAAGATAATTAGATTGTAATAAAGATTAGTTTGTAAATATGTATGATTTTATTGTTCAATAAATTAGATCTTAAGATACGTATATGTTTGGGAATTGTAGATTCTTATAGAATTATTGTTAGTCATAATTCAGTTTTCAGATATCCGCAGTTCAGTTTTGACTCTGTAGATTCTAAAAATTCCGCGTAGTTTTTTTAAGGTGAAACTATGACGTCACTTTTTCCATCCCCCGTGTTTGTGGTTCTCAAGCTTGCTATGACTTCTATAATTCATTTGAGATCTCACACTTGAATTTATGATAGTCAAAAAATATCCAAAAAATCTTTAAAGTACAATAAAACATCTTAATTTGAGGCATAGTAGATAGTCATTAACGTCAAGTAAAGTACTTTTTATTGATAAAACTGAAACAATTAGGGCTGTTTTTTTTTTTTGATCAAGGTTTTTTTAATTTGTTTTTTTACATTTTACAAAGAGAAACAACCCACCACCCCACCCCCCCAGATAACAGACTATACATACAAATATTACAACATAACCAGACATCCGTAAAGGAAAATAAACAGCATAAAGTAAATAGCAATTATACAAATGAAATTGTTGTCAGCTTCCATTCCCTCAACAAAAGTAAAAAAAGGCTGCCAGATATTATAATAAAATTCTCAGTAGACCCTTTAACTGTAAATTGGGGTTGTTGTTCTTAGCACATTAAACTGGTGGTGAATAGTATGTCGAAACCACACAGCCGGGCGATCGTGTTGATATGGCGATGTGTGAACGAACGTTAGCTCAAGACATTTCTAAGAAGTTTCACACCAGAGATGATCAAGGAGATTAACTTCCCTTGAAGGTGCAGTGTGTAATATGACATAATCAAGAAAGTTCTACAAAGTTCTAGAATGCAACGCTCCCTGGGTAACCCCAACCCTTTAGAATAATAACAGAAGCTACAGTGGCCTTCAAGGACAAGAACAATTCTAAATTTTAAACAATGCACCTGATGACATTCCAACTATGACACTTTCAAGATGGCGGTGACAAGGCCTTGGTCCAAAGTATGCAGAAATATGGACATATATGAAACCATTTCTAAGGGAAAAAAATAGTAATCCTAAAAAAAAAATTTCAGCTATTATGCACTAAATTAAACGTACTCATGGATATTATAATTACTTTCTACAAAATCTGCTAGGAAATAAAACCCAAAATTCTGCACACTGCAGGTTTAAAGCTACGCCTTCAAGTTTCACTTTAAATTATTTTACCATTTATTCAATTTTTACTAGCTCAGAAACGTATATAAAAGCAAATAAAAACTCCCCAACGCTTTTAGAATTCTACTATGCTAAATACTTAAAGACCTACTTCACCGGTGGGAATATAAATGTGTGTTGAATTCTGAGATCCTTTTTAGTATAAGTGTGCAAATAAAATTGAAATCGGTTCATCCTAGCCTGAGAAAAGGCAGAAAGAGTGTGTTTATGGTCTCACTGTCTAACCCTACATTTTCCTTACTGTGACATCACAGTAAGGGTTAGGATTAACAGGACAGCTGGGCCAAGGGAAGACTGAGGGAAGACAGAGGGAATAAAAACCTAATTCATTATATTATAATAGTGATTTTATAATGATAGAACGCTGGTTCCGTATGGGTGAAGTCTTCCTTTAAGTTTGATTTAGAACACTTTTTGTCGTTCCCTGTTTACCATAAAATAGCTGTAACTGTTTGATAGTTGACTTTAAAGCATTTTTATACGCATATTAAATGTGTAGTAAGTAGTATCGTGGATGTAAAATATTCTTAGTTTTGTTTTGTACAGGACATGGAATATAATCAGATAAAAACTGAGTCAAAATTAAGGTTTGGAATTGAAATAGAAATAAAAAATTCTCTCACCTGAAACATGATCGACTTCGTCTATCTGACTGAGTGTGTGTTTATGAGTGAGTGGTGTGTGTGAGAGAGAGGAGAGAGAGAGAAAGAGAGGGAGTGTGTGAGAGAGAGAGTGTGTGTGTGAGAGAGAGAGGGAGTGTGTGTGTGTGTGTGTGTGTGTGTGTGTGTGTGTGTGTGTGTGTGTGTGTGTGTGTGTGTGTGTGTGAGAGAGAGTGTGTGTGTGAGAGAGAGAGAGGGAGTGTGTGTGTGTTTTTTTCTATGTTTTGTGTGTTGACGTGTGACTTTGAGTGCCTGTGAGTATGTGTGTGTGTGTTTGTGAGAGAGAGAGAGAGAGAGAGAGAGAGAGTGTGTGTGTGTATGAGTGTGTATGTGAGTGTTTATGATTGTGTATAAGTGTGTGTATGTATGACTGTGCGTATGAGTGTGTGTGTGTGTGTGTGAGAGAGAGGGAGTGTGTGCGTGTGTGTGTATGACTGTGCGTATGAGTGTGTGTTGTGTGTGTGTGTGTGTGTTGAGAGAGAGGGAGTGTGTGCGTGTGTGTGTATGACTGTGCGTATGAGTGTGTGTGTGTGTGTGTGTGTGTGTGTGTGAGAGAGAGGGAGTGTGTGCGTGTGTGTGTATGAGTGTGTGTATGAGTGTGTGTGTGTGTGTGTTGACAGGATGTGGTCGCGTGTTTCTTCCTCTCTCTGGTCGTCTCAATCTTTCTGTTATTTCCTCATGATGACGATGAAAAAAAAATTACAAATAAAAATATTAAAGATTCTTATTTACTCCTCTGTACCTCATTCAAGTCAATACTGTGGCCCATGTACACAGCACGTCAATCTCCTGTACTTACATTTAAAATTAAAATAATAGGGGCGCTTTTAGCTCAGTTGGTAGGGCGTCCCCCCCCCCCCCCATGGGCCTCGGCCAGCAGCGGACCGGGTTCGATTCCAGCCCGCGGTCGTTCTCTGCATGTCACTCCCCTCTCTGCCCCATTTCACCTCTGTCTCTACACTATCAATAAAGTATAAAAATGCCCAAAAAAAATATCTTTAAAAAAATAAATAATAATAATTTATGATTGTATGATCTTTCTTCCTAATGTAACTGTTACAATTGTCTATGTGTATTCTGATAAAAATAATACAACTATAGTATTCTTTAATATTTATAATAATAATAAATCTATACACTTTTATTAGTTATCTCAACCCCTAAAAACAGCAAGATCTACCACACTTAATCAGCTTCTTATTTATCTATCTATCTATCTATCTATCTATCTATCTATCTATCTATCTATCTATCTATCTATCTATCTATCTATCTATCTATCTATCTATCTATCTATCTATCTATCTATCTATCTATCTATCTTCTGTCTGTCTGTCTGTCTGTCTGTCTGTCTGTCTGTCTGTCTGTCTGTCTGTCTGTCTGTCTGTCTGTCTGTCTGTCTGTCTGTCTGTCTGTCTGTCTGTCTGTCTGTCTGTCTGTCTGTCTGTCTGTCTGTCTGTCTGTCTGTCTGTCTGTCTGTCTGTCTATCTATCTATCTATCTATCTATCTATCTATCTATCTATCTATCTATCTATCTATCTATCTATCTATCTATCTATCTATCTATCTATCTATCTATCTATCTATCTATCTATCCATCTATCCATCCATCCATTTTACATAGGACGGCTCCGCTTTTATTGTGAAGGGTTTGACAGCGGAGGTTGTGTGACGTATTGATGACGTACCTCACGGCTCTCTCTCCCCCTCGCTCCCGGTTCAGGTCAGAAACGAAGCACGAGACTAAACTACTCCAGATATCTTTATATTGTGACCGTTAAACTGTCCGTTAACGGCGATTTGTTCAATGTTTAATGTTTTAAACGTTAACGGTAGATTACAGTGACGACAGCGGGTGTGAGAGCTAATGCTAATGCTAAAGGGTTTGTTAGGATTTTTTTTTCTTATTCCAAATCTTTATTGTTCAAGGACACACGTACAATAACATGAGAACTGCACGCGCTGCCGGTTAATAGGTGTTTAAACAGTTTTAACGTATAGATATCATTATGAAACTTTACCAGTTGATTGCTGACATTCAAACTAGTCTTTTTGGTATTGGAAGTTTTTTCAGAAATGTTTGAAATAAATGTGAAAATCTGTCAATTTCTAACTTATTTTGTGTTCATGTTCAATATCTTTTAAAATGCAGAAATCTAGATGTTGGATAAAGCCTTGAAGAGTTAAAATCTATGTTCCATTTTTATAACAAATTAGTGTCCAAAGTTTTTACTGAAAGGAATACTTCACCCATACGGAACCGGCGTTCTATCATTATAAAATCACTATTATAATATAATGAATGAGGTTTTTCTTCCCTCAGTCTTCCCTTGGCCCAGCTGTCCTGTTAATCCTAACCCTTACTGTGATGTCACAAGAAGGAAAATGTAGGGTTAGACAGTGAGACCATTAAACACTCTTTCTGCCTTTTCTCAGGCTAAAATGATCCGATTAAAAAAAAAATCCACATTTATACTACATAGGATCTCAGAGTTCAGTACACCTTCATATTTCCACCGGTGAAGTAGGTCTTGAACAGATTTTGGCTTT
>CM047528.1:13928010-13933010 GCA_026122265.1 Ammodytes dubius
TAAAAGCAAGAGGCAAGATCAAGGAGCCATGTTAGGATGAAATAAATAAGTTAAAGTATGTCCTAAGTGTATGCATACTGCTTCCTAACTAGATTATTTTTATCGTCAGATGTAGTATGTAGAATAGAGAAAAGAAAGAGGAGGAGATTTGGAAAGCAGGGAAGGTTTGGAGATTATATAGCTTCAAATGAAGGACAACAGCGCCCTCTGCCGGACAGAAAGTGGAACTGCAACACAAATACTATTAGTGAGAAATTTACATTTAATTACCTAGAAAAATAAAAGATAATACCAGTACTGATTAGAGCTGCAACGATTAATCGACGGATTGATTATTAATCAATTATTAAAATAATCAACAACTATTTTGATAATCGATTAATCGTTTCGAGTATTTTTTCAATAAAAAATGTCCAAATTCTCTGGTTTCAGCTTCTCAAATGTGAATATTTTCTGGTTTCTTTAATCCTAATATGACAGTAAACGGAAATATCTGTGTGTTTTGGACATAACAATACATTTGAGGACGTCAACATGGGCTTTTTTTTACTAGCATTGAGGAGGAGAAGTTGCACACTGAATGACAATAGAATATATTGTATTTTATGTTGGAAGTACACAAAAAAAAATGCCATTTACTGATAAATACCGAGCTAAGGGTGTAAGGGCAGATAGATAGATAGATAGATAGATAGATAGATAGATAGATAGATAGATAGATAGATAGATAGATAGATAGATAGAGAAGGGCAGGGTGTCATATTGTATGGAATGTAAAGCCCACTGAGACAAATGTATTTGTGATTTTGGGCTATACAAATAAAACTGATTTGATTTGATTTGATAATAATAAGTGATAAATTTACTTTTTACTCTGTTTTTTCTAATCGACATTTTCTTCTCTCTGTCTCTGTGTGTCTCCCTCTTTCCCTCTCCCGCCCTCTCTCTCTCTCCCTCCCTCCTTCCCTCTCTCCCTCTCTCTCTCCCTCCCGCCCTCTCTCTCTCCCTCCCTCTCTCCTTCCCTCCCTCCCTCCCTCCCTCTTTCCCTCCCTCTCTCTCTCTCCCCCTCCCTCCTCTCTCTCTCTCCCTCCCGCCCTCTCTCTCCCTCCCCCTCCCTCCCTCCCCTCTCTCCCTCCCTCCCCCTCTCTCTCTCCCTCTCTCTCTCCCTCCCTCTCTCCCTCTCTCTCTCTCTCTCCCCCTCCCTCTCTCCCTCTCCCTCCTCCCTCCCTCTCTCCCTCCTTCTCTCCCTCTCCCTCCCTCTCTCCCCCTCTCTCTCCCTCCCTCTCATTTTCTCTTCCTCTTGTAAACCCAGAGTTCGGTTTCAGCTCGGTATCCACCCTGGTTGACCCTTGTGACGTCACAGCCTTCCCAGGGATCGCCGCCCTGTCATCGGGGCTCCGATCCTGGCAGTGGACATTCGGCAAAACGCCAAAATTCACCCTCGAAACATCTCTGGAGCTTTCCGAGCCTGAATCTACTGAATCCATGAGATGTTCCGCCCGTTTAAACATGGACATAAAGAATGGTTTGATAGAGAGGTGTGTGTTGGACGTGCCGGTTAGCTGGCTGCCCGAGAGGATAGGCGAGGAAATGAGCAGTGTGATGGTAGGAGAGAGGTTTTTTTGCCGGAGTAGTTTGGCGGCGGTTTTATCGACGTTGCTGCGGCGGTGTGAATACAGTGACGAGCAACGGAGAAGGTTGTTGGGATTGAGTGACGCTGTGCTCTCGGCAATGGGCTGAGAGATAAACGTGTTGTGTGTGGTGGGGGGGGGGGGGGGGGGGGGGGGGGGGGGGGGGGTGGGTGGGGGGGGGGGGGGGGGGGGGGGGGTGTGGTGTGAGTGTGGTGTGTGTGTGTGTGGGGGGGGGGTTGTCTGTGTGTCTGTCTGTCTGTCTGTATGTAGTTTTTTGGGCTGAGAGATAACTGTAAAGACAATGTATCTGCATCAATTTTTGTTAAATTAAACTGTTTTTTTTAAAAAGTAAGGTGTATTTCTTTACACACACACACACACACACACACACAGACAAACTCACACACTATTTATAGGCAATACATTTTTTGTCATTAAAGAGCTTTTCCATTAAGTTATGTAAGAGATGAAGATTTAAGAAAAAAATCTAGACTGGTGTCTTAATTTTTTCCGGAGCTGTATAGTCTACTTTATATATTAAAAAACTAAATTTATTTAAAGATTATTACTATTATTTGTTTTGTATATCTATATAATTATTATGAATAACAGCTCTAAACGCATTACATTTATGAATTAAACCTGCAGTGTGTAGAATTTTGGGTTTTATTTCCTAGCAGATTTTGTAGAAAGTAATTATAAAATCCATAAATACATTTAATTTAGTCCATAATAGCTGAAAAAAATGTTTTGAATTATTTTTTTTTCCCTTAGAAAGGGTCTCATATGTCCATATTTCTGCATATTTTGGACCAAAGCCTAGTGCCGCCATCTTGAAAGTGTCATAGTTGGAATGTCATCAGGTGCATTGTTTAAAATTTAGAATTGTTCTTGTCCTTGAAGGCCACTTTTGCTTCTGTTATTATTCTAAAGGGTTGGGGTTACCCAGGGAGCGTTGCATTCTAGAACTTTGTAGAGCTTTCTTGATGATGTCATATTACACACTGCACCTTTAACTTTGAATACATTAGGCAGAGCATTAGAGAGTCGAGTCCAGCCATTATTTAAAACATTTAAAATATATATTATAGTTAATTTTTTTCCCTTATTTTAAATATAAAAACATCTTTAAAAAAAGAATTGACCTTTCAAAATAAAAGTTGTTACGGTCTCGGTGAAGCTGCTAAAAATATTAATATAATAAATTAACTTTATAAATATTGATTATTGATGGTTTTCTGTGTTTGTGGGTCAGATTTATATGAATCACCTCTTAAAGGGTCAACGTCGCAGTACGCATGCGCAGTTCTCCCGAGCTGATCCATGCTGCAAGGAGAGAGAGGTCCCACTCTGACGTTTTCTCCTTGTATGAATAATTTGTGCGAATACAACGAAACGAAATATGAAAGTTTGTATAGAAATAAACAAGAATCTGTATAAACATGTGCTTCACATTATGATTATTGATACAGTGGAATGTTTGCTGTACTATACAATAGGCCTACACAATACAAAATATGTATAATATGTGTAATTAAGCAACAAACTATCTTAAATCTGCCAAACTCTACCTGTAACTGTTTTAATTAGGCTATATTGTACTTTCACCCATTTCATATTAATTGGTGCCACTCTTCACCACTGTGTAAATGTTTCAATTGTTTTTTTTTCTCTTCACCTGTTGTTGTGTATTTGATGTATTTGCATTGAATATTTTGTAGCCTATGTATTGTTGTTTTCCCTTTGAATTTGTTTTGAACTCGACGTCATTGTAAATGAGGGTCACCCCTCAATTGGATCAATAAAAGTTAAATGAAATGTAGATAAATAATAATACTGCACAAATCTGTAAACATACTGAGATGTAGTTCTTTTGAATGTTGAAAGGAACTACATTTTTCTTACATATTTATGTTTTTTTCCTACTTTTTAACCTATTATTTTATTTGATCAAATAACCGTTGGTATCTTATTCCTGTGTTTCTATGGAAACGGCAGGTTGACTTTGACAGCAGGGCCCGTCCGTTGGTGACGAGAAGAAAAAATTAATCCAGCGAAGTGATACCTCCCTCCCTCCCTCTTTGTGCCACAAACAGATGTAGTTCTTTTCAATATTTCAAAACTTATTTTCTGTAATAATGTAATATAATATTTTTTGTCATTTTTCCTTTTATTTATTTTTTGAAAACTTTATATGAGATAACGTTTTGGAAAATCCAGTGGAGTGATACCTCCCGCTGTGTGTCGGCTCAGGAGAAGATCTTTGTCCGATGTGAAGGAGCCGTTTGTAGCGTGTGTGTGTGTGTGTGTGTTTCAACCATTGGAGCTAGTACCAGGCGGCTAGCGGCTACAACCACAACAACATGGGCAAAAAACAGAAGAAATCCGGCGAGGACAGGTGAGACAAGACTCCATATGACGTCACACGGCACCTGTCCACGCGCTCACACCACCACGTCTCCAAAAACACAGCCGTTAGAGCTCACGAGACGGCCCATTAGACCTCTTTGCGTATTAGCTTAGCACAGGCTAGCCCCCTGATATACAGTGCAAGTCAATGGGCTATTAGCTTAGCACAGGCTAGCCCTTTATATACAGCGAGTCAATGGGCTGACCACGAGTGTGTGTGTGCAAGTAAAGGTGTTTATTTTAGACCTTAAAACACTGGTAACGGCTTGTGAAGGTACATTACAAAGCTGTGTGTGCGCGTGTCTGTCTGTCTGTCTGTTTGTGTCTGTGTGTCTGTCTGTGAACGCTGTCAGTGGCTGTGTGTGTGGCACAGATGGTCAGTTAGTTAGCCTAGCATCGATTAGCGCCCTCTGAACTGAAGCTAACGGTTGCTAAAAAGATGATAAGAGAGGAAAAAAGCTGACGTCACGGTTTGATACCTGCGCACGTGCACTCACATCTGGCAGGTGGGAATATGTGATGTGTTTTCAACTAGAAAAAATAAAATTTCAACTATATATTTTATTATAACGAAGGAAATGTGGGTTAGAAATTAGCTTGTCTTGCAAACATATGACTGACTTTTATCAATAAAAAAGCGTCACTTTCATTGATAAAATGCCTCATAAATCAGACAGTGAACAACATATGAACAAATCCTTCTGTAATAACCTTCAGAATAGTGCTGAGAATGATTATGGAAAGTTTAGTTGATGTAAGTGCTTTAGAAGTTGTAGATTTTTGCTTCAGAGTATTGAGAGAAAAAAATACTTATGTCGAGATAATGTCCGTTAAAGATGGTTGTATAGGAGAAATATACAGACGCAAACAGACAAGGTTTAGTCAAATAAACACCTGAATGTACATGTTGGACCTTTGATTTATACTAGTATGAAAGAAGACATTTTATGGAAGATAAAC
>CM047528.1:13938010-13943010 GCA_026122265.1 Ammodytes dubius
ACAAAAGCAGGAAGTCCCGCCCACAATACAGGAAGTACCGACACCGCCACCAACGGCAGAGGACCCGGAAGGCGCCGAGGCAGCCGCGGAAGGTAAGACCAATGCTACATGCTACATAACTAGCCCAATGCTACATGACTAGAGCAATGCTACATGACTAGAGCAATGCTACATGACTAGACCAATGCTACATGACTAGACCAATGCTACATGACTAGACCAATGCTACATGACTAGCCCAATGCTACATAACTAACTACTAGGGCTGTCAAACGCTTCAAATTTTTAATCAGATTAATCACAGTATTCTGTGGATTAATCACAATTAATCACGATTAGGTGCACTTAAACCGTACCCTACCCAACTTTTGGCAAATGAAAAGCCAAACTACCCGGACCGACCCGCTCCGATCGACCCGCTCTACTCGGTGGAAACGAGGCATTAGCCTGAGAAAAGGCAGAAAGAGTGTTTTATGGTCCCTACAGTTTCTTTCTTGTGACATCACAGTAAGGGTTAGGATTAACAGGACAGCTGGGCCAAGGGAAGACTGAGGGAAGAAAAACCTCATTCATTATATTATAATAGTGATTTTATAATGATAGAACGCTGGTTCCGTATGGGTGAAGTAAACTAACCGTGTTGTTGTTGTTTAGATGAAGGCGAAGGAACAAAGAAGAAAGACAAGAAGAAGAAGAAAGGAGAGAAGGTGGAGAAAGAGGAGAAGAAGAAAGGTCTGAGCAAAGCCACAGTGAAGGCCATGCAGGAAGCGCTGGCAACGATGAAAGCGGTGAGGCTGTGTGTGTGTGTGTGTGTCTGTGTCTCTGTGTGTGTGGTGTGTGTGTGTGTGTGTGTGTGTGTGTCTCTCTGTGTGTGTGTCTGTCTGTGTGTGTGTGTCTGTCTGTGTGTCTTGTGTGTGTGTGTGTGTCTGTGTGTGTGTGTGTGTCTGTGTGTCTGTGTGTGTGTGTGTGTGTGTCTGTGTGTGTGTGTGTGTGTCTGTGTGTGTCTGTCTGTCTGTGTGTGTCTGTGTATGCCTGTCTGTCTCTGTGTGTGTGTGTGTGTGTGTGTGTGTGTGTGTGTGTGTGTGTGTCTGTCTGTCTGTCTCTCTGTGCGTCTGTCTCTGTGGGTGTGTGTCTGTCTCTGTGTGTGTATGTGTGTTTTTAATGCTGTTTTGTTGTTGTGTATCTTCAGGAAGAGGCAGCAGCGAAGCAGGAGGAAGAAGATCGTATCAAGAGACTGGAAGAGCAGGAGAAAGAGAGAGAAGAGCAGGTGAGAACTATTGGTGCTACCAGACCATAGCCTGGTCCCACCAGACCATCGTACTTCAGTTCATTTGTACAGAAGGTCTGGAATCGCTCAATTTAAAAAGTTAACTCACTTGAAGGCGGGTGTCTGTTGAAGTTTAAAACTATTGGATCTGTAATTCACCATCAATTACATTATATTACTTTGCACACAGAAACAACATTATTACAAATACAACATTTTATTTTCATTAGGGGCTAATCGTTCTGTGCTCAACTGTATATATATATATTTTTTTCCAAGATATTTTTTTTGGCATTTTTATGCTTTATTGATAGTGTAGAGACAGAGTTGAAATAGGGCAGAGAGGGGAGTGACATGCAGAGAACGACCGCGGGCTGGAATCGAACCCGGGTCCGCTGCTGGCCGAGGCCCATGGGGGGGGACGCCCTACCAACTGAGCTAAGGGCGCCCCCTGACCCATATATTTGTATTTCTACCTGTAGGAACGCGTGGAGGCGGAGCGCAAAGAAAAGAAGAAACTGAAAGAGAAAGAGAGAAAAGAACGACTGAAGAAAGATGGAAAACTTCTGACCAAAACTCAGAAAGAAGCTAGGGCGCGCGCCGAGGCTACGCTAAAGCTACTGCAGGCTCAGGGTGAGAGAGACGGACAGACAGACAGACAGACAGACAGACAGACAGACAGACAGACAGACAGACAGACAGACAGAGAGACAGACAGACACACACACACACACACACACACACACGAACACGCACACGCACACACACACAGACAGACACTGACTGACTGACTGACTGACTGACTGACAGAGACAGACACACACACAGAGACACAGACAGACAGACAGACAGACAGACAGACAGAGACACACGCACACACACACAGACAGACAGAGAC
This sequence comes from Ammodytes dubius, assembly GCA_026122265.1. Lineage (NCBI taxonomy): Eukaryota > Metazoa > Chordata > Actinopteri > Uranoscopiformes > Ammodytidae > Ammodytes > Ammodytes dubius. Next base: position 13,940,176 of record CM047528.1, read on the forward strand.
AGACAGACAGACAGACAGACAGCACACACACATCACTCACTCACTCACTCACTCACTCACTCACTCACTCACTCACTCACACTCACTCACTCATCACTCACTCACTCACTCACACTCACTCACTCACTCACTCACTCCACTCACTCACTCACTCACTCACTCACTCACTCACTCACCACTCACCACTCACTCACTCACTCACAGACACACACCACACAAAACACACATACACACAAAAACACACTTATTAATTGTATATATTTCTTCAGGAATTGAAATTCCCTGCAAAGACAATATGCCAAAGAAGAAACCGTTTTATGGCGACAAGAGGAAGAAGAAGCCGCCAGCTGCAACGCCCGAAGGTTTGTACAGTTTGTGTTTAATTCTAGCGCCCCCCTCTGGACAACAGCGGTAGTGTTTTTACTATGGCAAGGCAAGGCAAGTTTATTTATATAGCACAATTCAAACACAAGGCCATTCAAAGTGCTTTACAGGGGCAAGATTAAAATACATAAAACACATTAGAAGACATTTAAAAGCGAATGAAAAGAAGTAAAACATTTAAATAAAATAAGAAGTACAGCTGTTGTACTATGCCAGCTGTTGTTCCTGGGTGAGCGTATATACCCATGACAAAGGCATTAAGAAAAACTATATAAAAACAGCATTATTTTTGCACTGATGGTCTGGTTTGCTGTTACATGTAATTTATGATCATCAGAGGAAAAATGAAGACGGTTTCAGAAATATTAAAAAAGTTCCTTGTAGCACATTTTTTAATTTTAATTTTTTAATTTATTTTTTTAATACTTTATAGATTTTCAGTGTACATACATTTAAGACTTTATACATGTGCAACAACTGTAGGTCATCCTAGATAGGTAAGACGAAATTATTAAATTACTATGATATATTAAAGGTGCACTGTGTAGTTTCAGAGGAGGGGGGTTTGTTTACATTCACAGAGCCTGCAGTTAGTTTACTAAATTTATTTTCTCTACATGTAATTCTATCATCGTAAGTCAAATTATTTTAAAGGAACCTGGAACACAACGTAAGACTAGAACAGTAACTTTTCAGAAAGCTTTCTAACTTCAAACAGTGTTCCAGGGATCTACATTTTCCCTGTGAGGAAAGTTTGTTTATTCAGTTATGAGAATAAACCTTAGAAAATGTTTCACTTCTCTGACATAACCAAAGTTACACACTGCAGCTTTAGCTTTTTTTTTTTTTTTTGCATTCGAAAAAATAAAAAAATGTAATTGATTTAAAAACTACATTTTCTTCTTCTTTATCTCTTTTCCGGTAGAAACGTCCGAGGTGGTGACATCACCGACTCCCGAGACTCCAGAGCCCGTTGCCATGGACACAACGCCCGAGGCCCCGGCAACCAAAGAGTCAGGTGACGACGCCCCCTTTCCCCCGTTACACATTTTACTGTTTGAAGATTGTTAAAGAAATAAATTGTAAATAAAGTTAAAACAAATAAAAAATACCCATAAGCATTTGAAACCTGGACACATGCAAATCACTTATCTAAACACACCTCTTCAGATCAAAGCCCTTCGAACTAGGGCTGGCCCGAATGCCATTTTTCAGGCTTCGAATATTCGTTGGTTTTTCCGAGCGAATATTCGTTCCAGAAAAACACACCATCAAAAACAACATAAAAAAAACAAAAAAAACGTTAATAATCCCTATATTCTCCCTGGAATCGATTTTGACAGTATCTGCAAATTTTGTTTAAGATGTACGCGCTCGGAGGTGAAGTAATGGATGCACTATGACACTTAGTGATGTAATATCCTCCTAAATGAGCAATACTGCTACTACAATATTACTAACTTTTATATCCAAATATAAAATTATTTGATTACATTATATTGCAGTACTAGTTTCTTGCAAAAAAATGCAAGACTAATTTTCCGAACGAGTATTCGAATAATTCGGGCCAGCCCTACTTCGAACCATTTTACTTCCGTGTTTTCCGTACTACAAGCCGCTCTGGACTATAAGCCGCAGGTGTTATAATGTTTAATTACCATATGTAAGAGTTCGTGCACAGAGGGGATTGTCGGGAGTGGTTTTATTTTAAAAAGTGTCTGAGTGCCTTTGTAAAACAGATGTAATATTATTGATTCTCATTTCTCATTTCTTCTTCTACTCTTTCTTTAGAGGTGAAGCCTGACGCGGCCGTAGATGACTGGGAGGCCATCGCTGAAGCCATCGCACAGGAGAAAGGTCAGAGAAGAAGACACACATTTACTACACATTGTGATGGCAGAGAAACTCCTGCACACACACACACACACACACACACAGACACACACACACACAGACAATGATGTGGGGCCGCTCGGTTAGACCCCCCCCCCCCAATATAATATAATAGAGTAGAGTCTCAGTCCAGGGTTAGAATCCAGCCCGGGTCGTTATTTCTACAGGGTTCCCGCGGATCCTTAAAAAGTCTTAAATTCATAAATCTAAAATATAAGGCCTTAATTAGCATTAAAAAGTCTTAAATCCATCTTTCATAGGTCTTAAAAATGTTAACACGTGGTAAGTAGGATTTTATGATTGTAATTGGTCTCAAATCTAAAAATAATACGTAACATTTATTTTATTTTTTTAATAAATTGCCGAATAGTTTAATGTCGCACATCACGAGAGCGGAACCAACAAAACATTTGTTTGCGGCAGTAGTAGTTCTAACAGAGTTAAAGAAAGTCATCAGACATTGAGGAGATAATGTCCGTTAAAGATGGTTCACATCGAGGGGATGGAGGAGTCACTCACTCACTCACTCACACACTCACTCACTCACTCACTCACTCA
>CM047528.1:13948010-13958010 GCA_026122265.1 Ammodytes dubius
CTCCCTCTCCCTCCCTCCCTCCCCTCTCCCTCTCTCCCTCCCTCCTTCCCTCTCCCTCCTCCTCCCCTCTCTCCCCCCCCCCCAGGTTAAAGCCCTGCCCGGGATGGGGACCACCATAGATGTGATCCTCATTAACGGGACCCTGCGTGAGGGAGAGACCATTATCGTGGCCGGAGTGGAGGGACCGATCGTAACACAGATCAGGGGATTGCTGCTCCCGCCACCGTGCAAAGAACTAAGAGTCAAGGTCTGTCTGTCTGTCTGTCTATGTGTCTGTCTGTCTGTCTGTCTGTCTGTCTGTCTGTCTGTCTGTCTGTCTGTCTGTCTGTCTGTCTGTCTGTCTGTCTGTCTGTCTGTCTGTCTGTCTGTCTGTCTGTCTGTCTGTCTGTCTGTCTGTCTGTCTGTCTGTCTGTCTGTCTGTCTGTCTGTTTGTTTCTCTCAGAGTCAAGGTATGTCAAAATAAAAGCGCAACAAAAACTGCTACATTTACATTTTAAAGTAAACTCCTACGAGGAACTTTTAAATATTTCTGAAACAGTCTAATTTTTCCTCTGATCATAAATTACATGTAACAGCAAACGAGACCATCGGTGTATAAAGAATGCTATTTTTATATAGTTTTTCTTAATGCCTTTGCTCTGGTCTAAAAGGACTGCACTTAATTTCGTTGTACCTGTTACAATGACAATAAAGATATTCATTCATTCATGATTCACAGCAGGCAGAGGGGAAAAGCCTGTGTTTATGAACGCTACTAACTCACAGTTTACTTTGCTTCACCGTGGTCATATTACCATTATTAATTTATGTGTGTGTCTCTCTGTCCGTGTGTCTGTCTGTGTGTGTGTGTGTGTGTGTGTGTGTGTGTGTGTGTGTGTGTGTGTGTGTGTGTGTGTGTTTCAGAACCAGTATGAGAAGCACAAGGAGGTGTGCACGGCTCAGGGAGTGAAGATTCTGGGGAAAGATCTGGAGAAAGCTCTGGCCGGCCTGCCGCTGCTGGTCGCTCACTCTGATGATGAGATCGCTGTGCTAAGGGTGAGTCTGTCTGTCTGTCTGTCTATTTATCTATCCATCTAATGTCCTCACTCTTAAAGCGACTCTCACCTTTGTTGCATTTTTACACTTTTTCTGGATTAGGTTAAAATGGTATTAATAAGGTAATTACACTCTAAAATATAAGACAGACCCACCAGGAGTAAAAACAAACAATGATTTCAATCTCATAATATTATGAAAAATATATATAAAATTCAACCAATCAAATCGTTCGGAGCACCGAACGATTTGATTGGCCGACAGACCTGTCTGTTTGCGGTCTGCTTCTGTATTGCGCATTCTCAACTAGAGGGTTTGTTTTGATTCCACGGCAGACAGTAGCGAGTAGCGACCATTGTAGAAAAGGCCCCAACGTTCATAAGTTACAGTGTTGTTATTTCTTACAGTGTGTTAAAATGTGTTTTGTTCAGTGTGGATAGCAGTCAGTTAGGGCCGTGACGTCAGTCGGCCAGAGAGCCTGTTTAGTTTCCTTTCTCTTCTCCCTCGGTCAGATGTGTGAGCGTTGCCGCAGAAAGTGATCATTCCACATGGAAACGTGTTTATCTGAGTTTAAATGAGAATCACCCGTGTGTGAGTATGTACATGCAGTCCTGGTCGCTGTTATAATATAGTTTGCATGTTATTAACGGCTGCGATTTGCGGGTCGCAACAGCTGTTGTAACGTCTCCTCACGAGCGGAGTTTAAACCTTTGTTCTTTTCCTGCAATCTCGATCTATATGCGACTGTGCTTGTGAAAGAAGGAAAATAAAGAGCGGATAAACCCTACTCCTCCTCTCCTAGTCTCATGCTTATAGTCTGACGCCTTTGGCCATAAGTGGTATTCTGGCCGACACCTCTGAAGTGAAACCAGTGATAGAAGCATGGAATGAGGGTGTGGAGGCATTGGAGGGAGGCGGGATGGTATGATACTGCTGTAATTCTCAATTGCAGGATCGGTAAGAGTCCCTCTAAGGCCTAAAACTCAAATTGTCTCTCACAAAAATAGTTGTACAAATTTACACACACACACACACACACACACACACACACTCACACACACACACACACACACACTTTCCCCCCCCCCCCCCCCCCCCCACCCACAACACCACTCTGTCACATACACACTCACTCACTCACTCACACACACACACACTCCCCCCCACACCACACACACACTGTCCCCCCCACACACACCACACACACACTCACTGCTCTTTGCTTGCAGGACGAGTTGGTGCGAGAGCTGAAACAGACGCTGAGTTCGATCAAACTGGAGGAGAAAGGAGTTTACGTTCAGGCCTCAACGCTCGGCTCGCTGGAAGCTCTGCTCGAATTCCTACGCACATCCAAAGTCCCCGTGAGTACCTCTGTGTGTGTGTGTCTGTGTGTGTGTGTGTCTGTGTGTGTTGTGTGTGTGTGTGTGTGTGCGTGCAGTAGCGGTCTCATATCAAAGCGACTGTTCTTAATGTCTCTCTGTGTTCCCTCAGTACGCCGGCATCAACATCGGCCCTGTTCACAAGAGAGACGTGATGAAAGCCTCTACCATGCTGGAGCACGACCTACAGTACGTTACTGTTTACTGTCTGTCTGTCTCTCTCTGTCAGTCTGTCTGTCTGTCTGTCTGTGTGTCTCTCTGTCTGTCTGTACGTACCTGTTTACTGTCTGTCTGTCTGTCTGTCTGTGTCTGTCTGTGTCTCTGTAGTCTGTCTCTCTCTCATGTCTGTATGTAACACTTTACACCTGTACCTTTAACCAGCTGTTATATTTTATATAATGTTCAGTGTTCGTACAGAGTCGGGAAAGTTTGGAAAAATGCTTGATTCAAAATGTGTGTTCAAGTTTTGAAATGTGCTTGAAATACCTTCATGCTGACTTTGCCATATTGTGGAAAACATTATGGTGAAAAAATACTAAATAACTAAATTGGCCTTTATGTACACACAGACAGACAGACAGTCAGACAGACAGACAGGCTTTAATATTAACATTGTCTTGTATATTTCTCCTCCTCAGATACGCAGTGATCCTTGCCTTTGATGTGAAGGTGGAGCGGGAGAGTCAGGAAATGGCCGACAGTTTGGGCGTTCGAATCTTCTCGGCTGAAATCATTTATCATCTGTTTGATGCTTTCACCAAGTTCAGAGAAGACTACAAGAAGGCCAAGCAGGAGGAGTACAAGTGAGACAATACACACTCACACAGAGACACACACACACGGAGACACACACACACCTACACAGAGACCTAAATAATTAAATTATTAACTGACTGTGTCCATACGGAACCGGCGTTCTATCATTATAAAGATCACTATTCCCTCAGTCTTCCCTCAGCCCAGCTGTCCTGTTAATCCTAACCCTACATTTTTACTAGTGTTATGTCACAATAGTAAAATGTAGGGTTAGACAGTGAAACCGTGAAACACTCTTTCTGCCTTTTCTCAGGCTAGGATGAACCGATTTCTAAAATTTTTGCACAGTTATACTACATAGGATCTCAGAGTTCAATACACCTTCATATTTCCACCGGTGAAGTAGGTCTTTAAGTGATTTCTCATCTCTCCAGGAACATAGCGGTGTTCCCTGTGAAGCTGAAGGTTCTGCCTCAGTTCATCTTCAACTCCAGAGATCCCATCGTGATGGGCGTGTCCATCGAGGCCGGGATGCTGCGGCAGGGCACGCCTCTCTGTGTGCCCAGCAAGGGGGTGAGGCTGTCTGTCTGTCTGTCTGTCTGTCTGTCTGTCTGTCTGTCTGTCTGTCTGTCTGTCTGTCTGTCTGTCTGTCTGTCTGTCTGTCTGTCTGTCTGTCTGTCTGTCTGTCTGTCTATCTATCTATCTATCTATCTATCTATCTATCTATCTATCTATCTATCCATCTATCCATCCATCTATTTTTACTCCTTGGCTTTCAACCCAGCATGAGACCTTAATTTTGTTTTAGTGTCCTATGGTGTATTTTATTCATTGTGCTTAATAGTTTTTTTTGTTTTTTCTGAATTTTAAATTGTTGTTTTGCTTTTAAATTGTTTTACCTGCATTATGTACAGCACTTTGTTTCAGCTGTGGTTGTTTTAAAGGGCTTTATAAATAAAGTTGAGTTGAGTTGAGTATCCATCTATCCATCTATCTCACCTATCTCACCACTAGAAGCTGTACTGTACCTTTTAAATATTTCTGTGTGTGTGTTTTCAGTTTGTGGACATCGGCATAGTAACCAGCATAGAGATCAACCACAAGACGGTGGAAGTGGCGAAGAAAGGACAAGAGATCTGCATCAAGATCGAAGCCATCGGGGGGGAGGCGCCCAAGATGTACGGGCCGGCACTTTGAAGCTACGGACATGATGGTTAGCAAGGTGAGGACACACACACGGACGGACGGACGGACGGGCAGACAGACGGATAGATAGATAGATAGATAGATAGATAGATAGATAGATAGATAGATAGATAGATAGATAGATAGATAGATAGATAGATAGATAGACAGAGAGAGAGACAGAGGGACAGAGGGACAGACAGACCCACACATATCCAAAGATGTACGAGAGGCACTTTGAAGCTACGGACATGATGGTTAGCAAGGTGAGGACACACCATGGACAGATAGACAGACAGACGGAGAGAGAGAGAGAGAGAGAGACAGACAGACAGACAGACAGACAGAGGCCATCGGGGGGAGGCGCCCAAGATGTACGGCAGGCACTTTGAAGCTACGGACATGATGGTTAGCAAGGTGAGGACGGACGGATGGAGAGATAGACAGACGGATGGATAGATAGATAGACAGACTGACAGATAGATAAGACATACACGCCCACTGAGGAGGGAAGGGTTAATGTCTGAGCTAACTCTGCTAGCATCAAAACTAACAAACCTGTATTTCGCATAAGTAAAAAAAAAAAAAAAAAACTTCAAGCAGGTCGATCCGGATATTTTTTCAGTCACAAATGTTTGGCAGCGTTGTGCATATGCTTGTGAGGGAATTTTGGGTCTTTAGTTAATATTAATGGGAAAGATTAATAGGTCATATACGTGTGAATACTCGTAATGGACTTCGTTAATGGACTTCGTTCTGGCCTCCACGGTGTCCATTAACTCCTGATACATGGACACCTCGTCGGGCATTAACCCTTACATATATGCCTGTCTTGTGTGTCTGTCTCTCAGACTCTAGGTCAGCCTTGGAGCCTGTTAGGAGACACTTAGGTCAGTTGTATAGATAAAGTCTCATCTCCTTCTACTCCAGAATGTTATGGTTCACTGTGTTCAGCTCTGAACCAAAACATTGGTACGCTTGGTGCCCGAGCCGGGGAGGTGATAGAGATAGCACAAGGTTAATACACAGCTCTAAGCATGAGTTTGTCAGAATTGAAGTGCTTCATAATTCATCCAAGTCTACTGAAATATTCTTCCACCTGTGTTGACCTCCAACCTTAAAAGAACTTCCTTCACACTGCTAATACGAACCTCTTGAATTTATTCAGATGATTTTTTTTTTTGCGAATTTTTCGGGATAAATTTCCGTGCTTGCTGTGAAACGGATTTTACAGGGAGCAGTCCGGTGCACATACTTTATTAAAAAATCACATTTTCGACAACGTGCTTGAAAACGAAATGAGGAAAGAAAGCAATAATGGAGGGAAAGAAAAGATGGAGAGAATTGAGGGACAGAGAAAATAAAAGGTAAGAATGTTTTCATGTGTTGGACATAAAGTTCTGTTTGGTATCAAGTGGAGTATTACAATTTGTGTGTGTGTCTCTCTCTCTCTCCCCTGTGTGTGTGTGTATCTATCTCCGTGTGTGTGTGTGTGTCTCTCCCCCCTGTGTGTGTGTGTGTGTGTGTGTGTGTGTGGTCTGTCTCCCTCTGTGTTTGTGTGTGTGTGTGTCTCTCCCCCTGTGTGTGTGTGTGTGTGTGTGTGTGTGTTTGTCTGTCTCCCTGTGTGTGTGTGTGTCTCCCTGTGTGTGTGTCTCTATCTCCGTGTGTGTGTGTCTCCCTGTGTGTCTCTGTCTCTGTGTGTGTGTGTCTCTCCCCGTGTGTGTGTGTGTGTCTCTCCCCGTGTGTTTTGTGTGTCTCCCTGCGTGTCTCTGTCCTTGTTGTGTGTGTGTGTGTGTGTGTGTGTGTTTGTCTGTCTCCCTGTGTGTCTCTGTCTCCGTGTGTATGTCTGTCTGTCTCCCTGTGTGTGTGTTCTCTGTCTCTGTGTGTGTGTTTGTCTGTCTCCCTGTGTGTGTGTGTGTCTCCGTGTGTGTGTGTGTCTTGTCTCCCCTTGTGTGTGTGTGTGTGTGTGTGTCTCCGTGTGTGTGTTGTTGTGTGTGTGTGTGTTACAGATACTCGTGCGTCCATCGACGCTCTGAAGAATTGGTTCAGAGACGAGATGACGAAGTCGGACTGGCAGCTGATCATGGAACTCAAGAAAACTTTTGAAATCATTTAAGGGACTTTACACACACACACACACACACACACACACACACACACACACACACACACACACACACACACACACACACACATTAAAACCCATACACACACACACACACACACACAAACAAACACATTAAAACCCAACACACACATTAAAACACCACACACACACACACACAATTTGGATCAGACTCAACTAAACTAGATGTAAAGGTGCATCTTTAAATTGAATATCAAACACACACACACACACACACACACACAGTAAAACACACAACACACACACACACACACACACACACACACACACACACAGTAAAACAAACACACACACACACACACACACACACAGTAAAACAAACACACACAAACACACACACACACACAGTAAAACACACACACACACACACACACACTCACACACTCCCTCAAATGAGACTGTGTCAACGGCTACGGAGAAAAAATGGACTAAAATTTAAAAATAAAAAAAATGGTGAAAGTGAGTTTTTCTGTGAGAAACGCCGAGTGTTTTTTTCCGCTGTTTTACACAGTGATAGTTCAGACGTGCCTGTTCTTCAAGCATCAACGTTGTTATTATAATTTCCTCCTCTTCTTCTTCTTCTTCTCTGCCCTTTATTGTGGCTGCTGCTGCTTCCTGTTAAAGGTTAAAGGTGCAGTCAGTGGTTGGAATATGAAGGTGTATTGAACTCGGAGATCCTATGTAGTATAAATGTGCAAAAAAAAAATTGAAATCGGATCATCCTAGCCTGAGAAAAGGCAGAAAGAGTGTTTTATGGACACGTTATATGTGACATCACATAAAGAGAAATGTAGGGTTAGACAGTGAGACCATAAAACACTCTTTCTGCCTTTTTCTCAGGCTAGGATGATCCGATTTCAATTTTTTTTGCACATTTATACTTCATAGGATCTCCGAGTTCCATACACCTTCATATTCCAACCGGTGAAGTAGGCCTTTAAAGATTAAAGGTGGAGTCAGTGATTCTGGAGAACGCTTGTTATCAAAATCACTTTTTTTTGTTGTTAAAATCAGTGAATATCTCCTCATGATCCGCTACCTGTCTGTACAATGTGTGTTCTGAAAATAAACATCCATTGTTAATACACAGCCTAGGATCTGTAAACTGGTGTGGTCATAAAGGGTGGCCCACTTGGCTACATGCCTGTTTACAGAGTCTAGGCTGTGTATTAACACTGTTTAGTTTTTTTCAGCGCACACACACAGTACAGACAGGTAGCAGATCATGAGGAGATATTCACTGTTATTGACAACAAGCGTTCTCCAGAATCACGGATTACACCTTTTAAATCTAACAAGCGCAACGAGCCCCGACATGTTGCATTGTGGGGGATTGTACACAATGGCGGAACAACAGATTGGAAGAGGATGAAATATTACTATAATATGGTTGCGTTCCGAATCGCATACTTTCTACTATATAGTTTGGTAGAAAAAAGATTTAGGATGTCCCGATTCTTGTGGCCAGATTTAGGATGGTTAGAAGTACCCGGATGTCCTACTTCATGCGGCCAAGATTGTTAGTGTTGAAAACTGCATCCTATTTGGGCGATTCTGACCCACAATCCAGTGTGCACGTGAAGTGACGTCACATCGACGAAGCCTCCATATGAAAACAAACGGGGATGCGATGGATATAAAAGCAAGAGGCAAGATCAAGGCGCAATGTTATGATGAAATAAGAGAGTAAAGTATGTCCCAATAGTATGCATACTGCATCCTAACTAGATTCTTTTTATCATCAGATGTAGTATGTAGAATAGAAAAAAGAAAGAGGAGGAGATTCGGAACGCAACCTTTATTTTTTTTTTCTGAGATTTTTTTCAACAAATCATTGGAGCAGTGGCAGCGGTTTGGATTTGACTTTACAGACGTCAACGAGTGAATTACTGTCAGTTGAAGATTTTAAAAATGTTTTTTTTTTTTTTTTGCTTCAAAATGCTGATGATGTAATAAATTCCCGTGATTCTGACCGTGAGTTTTCAGTGTGTTTTTTGTGTGTGTGTGTGTGTGTGTGTGTGAGAGAATTAAGGTGGAGTCAGTGATTCTGGAGAACGCTTGTTGTCGAAGTCACCTTTTGTCAAAATCAGTGAATATCTCCTCATGATCCGCTACCTGTCTGTACTGTGAGTGTGCTGAAAAAAATTCATTGTTAATACACAGCCTAGGCTCTGTAAACAGGGGCAACTACAGATATCATAAAACGTTGCCAGTTGATTACTGACATTGAATTGCATTTTATTTTTATTTTTTTAATGTTTGATAAATATGCAAATGTAGCAATATCTAACTGATAATGTAAATTTCCAACTCTTTAAAGGTGCAGTGTGTAATATGACATCATCAAGAAAGTTCTACAAAGTTCTAGAATGCAACGCTCCCTGGGTAACCCCAACCCTTTAGAATAATAACAGAAGCTACAGTGGCCTTCAAGGACAAGAACAATTCTACATTTTAAACAATGCACCTGATGACATTCCAACTATGACACTTTCAAAATGGCGGTAACAAGGCCTTGATCCAAAATATGCAGAAATATGGACATATGAGACCCTTTCTAAGGGAAAAAAAAATAATAAAAAAAAAAAATCAGCTATTATGCACTAAATTAAATGTACTTATGGATATTATAATTACTTTCTACAAAATCTGCTAGGAAATAAAACCCAAAATTCTACACACTGCAGGTTTAACAGACAGAAATCTAGATGTTGGATAAAGCCTTGAAGAGTTAAAATCTTTATTTAATTTTTACAACATATTATTGTCCAACATTTTCACAAAACAGATTTCATTTTACAAATCAAAACACACTATGTACAGGTATTAAAAATGCATTTTCAAAACGTTTTTAAGAAGAAAATATCTCACAAATCAGACAGTGAACAACATATGAACAAATCCTTCTGTAATAACCTTCAGAATTGTGCTGAAAATGATTATGGAAAGTTACGTTGATGTAAGTGCTTTAGATTCACAATTAAATTTTAAGCAACAAGTAAAAAAAACAGTAAACAGAATGAAATTTAATTTATCCAACTTCAGATACATTAGAGAAAATATGCCATTTGATTCAGCAAAACTATATTTTTATTCAATGATTATACCTCATATGACATACTGCATGACAAGCTGGGCATTGGCATGCAAGACCACGTTAACATCTGTGGAAACAGTATACAAACAAGCCATTAAGATTTTAGATAAAAAACCGAAAACCTATCACCACTGCAATATCTTAAAGAAGCACGATTTACTGAGTTGGCAAAACATGATTAAGTATGCAGACTGCACCCTGGTAACACCATTGCAAACACCATTGCAAATGTTTATACAAAAAAATGCACCAATGCACAAATCCACCAGGGCAACTTCTCGAGGTGACTGTATTGTTCCTTTTAGAAAAAGTGCCTATGGACAGGCTGTATATTCATACCGTGCAACTCATACCTGGAACACACTACCCGCTGCTCTACGTGAGCTTCCCTGTCTGTCTGTC
>CM047528.1:13970510-13978010 GCA_026122265.1 Ammodytes dubius
TCTCTCTCTCTCTCTCTCTCTCTCTGTCCACACACACACTCACACACCCACACACACACACAATAAAAACACAACGTTTTACACATTTAGTTTTGGATGAAAAATGAAGTTTATTACAAACAACGACAGAGAGCTGTTAGCAGTCAGTTAGCAGCCTGTTAGTTCTGTACAAATAACACTGTTTCGTTTTGTTAGTTGAGTTTTTTGCCCATTCGGCAGCAAGGCTAGGTCCTCAAACAAGCACCCTACGCCCTCCATAGTGCACTATTATGCGCCCTAAAACTTGCCTTCATATCACTTTACACATAGACCTTGTTGATAGTGCACTTATTTCTACGCTAAGTCACCCCACAGTGCCCTAAATTCCAACTTTAAGAACTTAAAGGTAGCTACGAGGAACTTTTCAATATTTCTGAAACAGTCTAATTTTTCCCTCTGATGATCATAAATTACATGTAACAGCAAAATGACCATCAGTGCAAAATAATGCTATTTTTATATAGTTTTTCTTAATGCCTTTGTCATGGGTATATACGCTCACCCAGGAACAACAGCTGGCGTAGTTAATAAACACTACTGCTTTTAGTCCAAAGGGGGGCGCTAGAATTAACACACACTGAAAGTTCCTCGGAGCACCTTTTAAATAGTGTGCTATTTTTTCAACGTAAACTTCACTTTAGTGCACAACTTGCCTTCTGATATCCTGCATAGTGCACTAAGTTTGATTTTGAAATTGTAATATATTATTTTGCCACTTCTTTTGCACTTAACGCCCCTGTAAACTCAAATCCACCAAACCCTTCTAACTATGTAACGTGTGGAGTTAGTTTCATGATAGTAAAGAGTCTATCTGTCTGTCTGTCTGTCTGTCTGTCTGTCTGTCTGTCTGTCTGTCTGTCTGTCTGTCTGTCTGTCTGTCTGTCTGTCTGTCTGTCTGTCTGTCTGTCTGCCTGTCTGTCTGTCTGTCTGTCTAGTTTCATGATAGTAAAGCATCCGAAAAGAGTTACAGGCATATTTATCAATCCACATTAAAGATATTGTCATTTAAGTTTGATAAAATGTTCAGTTTAGAAGAGGCTATGGGCTATGCGCTGGTTCTTATGACACAATAAGTATTTTGAACCAATCACAGCAGTGCTCTATTAAAAACAATGACTGTTGCCATGGAGAGGGTTTGATACGGACACGCCCACATATAATCATATAACAGCTCCGGAAAAAAAATTAAGAGACCAGTCTGGATTTTTTTCTTAAATCTTCATCTCTACATTACTTAATGGAAATGCTCTTTAATGACAATATTTTTTGGGTGGAATTTGGTAGAAATGTTGTCAGTAGTTTATATTATAAAAACCAAAATGTTCATTCTACTCAAACATATGGTAAAAAATGGTAAATGGACTTGTATAGCGCTATATCTCCGTTTATCACAGACTCAAAGCGCTTTACATTGTTTTTTGTACACATTCACCCAGTCACACACACATTCATACACCGATAGCAGCAGCTACCACGCAGGGTAGGCTTAGCACTACGGTGCTAAGTTAACTAAGCTAACTATCGGGAGCAATTCGGGGTTCAGTGTCTTGCCCAGGGACACTTCGACATGTGGCGGGGAGACGGGGGATCGAACCTCCGACCCTGCACACCAGAGGCGAGCTCCCTACCCACTTCGCCACTGCCGCCCAACATATGCCTATAAATAGTAAAACGAAAGACACTGAACATTTGGAGTGGTCTCTAAATTTTTTTCCAGAGCTGTTGGCCTATATATAGTTATTTTTAAATTTCAGACTAGGCTTACAGGGGCCTTAAATGTTCCTCAGTGCACTACTTTGTACCTATAACTCTTCATAACGCACTCTTCACATACCACCTTCCCTATCCAAGTGCACTATCAATTCTCGCGCCCTTGGTAGTGCACTAAAACCTTTAAACCCTTAGTCTTTCTTGGTGCACTCCGAGTTCACAAGTTGCCTATTTTTAGCGGACGTTTATTTAAATATTATTTTTTATAAATATTGGTCCCCATAGAAAGTTACTTATTCTCTGCGATTTCTACAATTCTTTTTATTTTTATTTATTTATTTTGCATTCCCAAACACAACACAAGTTGAAGACAAATAGCGTCGCTCACCCGATTTCATTTCATGCCATGTAATTCGTGGTACGTTTTGACGGTTAAAAACAAAGTTGTATTTTGTAAGTGTAAGTGTTCACCTAGTTTAGCCTGGCACCACCCGCCTACCTACTTCTGCTCAATTGTCATTTCCCTTCAGTAGTCAGTCTGGGTCTGCGGTATATTCGCGGGTTTTCTCAGCCAGATTTTTTACCGGTCCAATCAGCGAACAGATAAGAGGGAGTGGCTGAGAACAATGACGTTGAGGTCGTGCGCCAGTTTCAGTTGTAGTCAGAAGCCGGCGCATGACATACACGTCACAACAAAACGTTAATGCGATTGGTTGGCAGATCCAGAGTGGCACTGGGCAGATCCAATAGTTTTAAACTTCAACAGACACCCGCCTTCAAGTGAGCTAACGTTTGTCAATTGAGCGATTCCAGACCTTCTGTACAAATGAAATGAAGTACGATGGTCTGGTAGGAACAGGCTAGATTGATTATTAATTGCAGAGTTGGTTGCACGAGGGTTAGAACATACTGTACTGGTGACTGTATCCTTCTAAGTTTTAACTTTAGGAGATGTTTGTCTGTTTGCATTTTTGAGGCACTTTCTGTTTCAGTTTGTGCCAGTTTTCGATAGAACATTATAATCAGGCTGTGCGTCATGTTGGCTGTTAAACCTGCAGTGTGTAGAATTTTGGGTTTTATTTCCAAGCAGATTTTGTAGAAAATAATTATAATATCCATACGTTTAATTAAGTACATAGGTACGTTTAATTTAGTGTATAATAGCTGAATTTATTTTTTAGAATTATTATAATAATTATTATAATTCTTGTCCTTGAAGGCCACTGTAGCTTCTGTTATTATTCGAAAGGGTTGATGATGTCATATTACACACTGCACCTTTAACGTAAACCCTTTTTACGTTGTTATTCGAGGTAAATTCCTGCTTGACGTAAAACTACATTTAAGTGCATCACACATACGTTCGTTCATAAACTGTATTTTTCGGTTGGTTTACAGCTTTGAATCAACTTAAAGATGCAGTGTGTTGAATTTTGGGTTTTATTTCCTAGCAGATTTTGTAGAAAGTAATTATAATATCCATAAGTACGTTTAATTTAGTGCATAATAGCTGAAAAAAATGTTTTGAATTATTATTTTTTCCCTTAGAAAGGGTCTCATATATGTCCATATTTCTGCATATTTTGGACCAAGGCCTAGTGCCGCCATCTTGAAAGTGTCATAGTTGGAATGTCATCAGGTGCATTGTTTAAAATGTAGAATTGTTCTTGTCCTTGAAGGCCACTGTAGCTTCTATTATTATTTTAAAGGGTTGGGGTTACCCAGGGAGCGTTGCATTCTAGAACTTTGTAGAACTTTCTTGATGATGTCATATTACACACTGCACCTTTAAGGACATTAATGTTTTCTGACACACCTTGTACGGCAAGCCAGGTGGCCAAACAAAAATAGTGTAATTTGAACCTACTTATTCACAATAACATCATAGTGTAATAATTAATGTTAATGTTTTTAAACACCCGTGTGTGTTGCACTTAAACGCCAGACCATTTTCTTGTGTTCTTGGGTTGAAAAATGTTAAATTTAAAGGCATTTTCGGACTCAAACCCTTTCATATTTTGCTGTGTCTCTCTGACCCTGCACCCTTCCTAGTGCACTACTGTCGCCCCCTAAGCCCTAAGCCCTTGATAGTTAGTGCACTTCACAGGCTGCGTAGCTTCTTAAGGACCGGGGTGTTGTCTGAGAATGGCACCAGATAAACACAGAGAGAGAAAGAGAGAGAGAGAGAGACGGAGAGGTAGAGATAATAGATAGATAGATAGATAGATAGATAGATAGATAGATAGATAGATAGATAGATAGATAGATAGATAGATATAGATAGATAGATAGATAGATAGATAGATAGATAGATAGATAGATAGATAGATAGATAGACAGATAGAGAGTTTGCTGAAGGTTACAGCTTTGAGTTAGTGGAGTACTGTAGCAGTTGTTGTAGTTTTTCGGTCTATGTACAAGGACAAGAAATGCATAATCAGAATATCCAAACTAACCAGAGCCGCACGCACACGCCATTTTTAGGGTTCCTATGGTAACAGTGGGAGAGGGGGGGGGGGCTGTAGCATCCCATAATGTAAAGATTTCCAAATAATGTAATAATTCCTGAAAATGGAGAAAAAAATTGACTTCAGGATGGACTCAGTGATTCTAGAGAACGCTTGTTGTCAAATACATTTTTATCAGAATCAGTGAATATCTCCTCATGATCCACTACTCCCTGTCTGTACTGTGTGAGTGTTTACAGAGCCTAGGCTGTGTATTAACACTGGATTGTTTATACAGCACAACACACACACACACACACACAAAACAGTACAGACAGGTAGCGGATCGTGAGGAGATATTCACTGATTTTGACGAAAAGTCATTTTGACAACAAGAATCACAGACTCCAGCTTTAAATTTAGAATTCATTCAAATTTTCAGGAGTTGATATATGACTGAGAATTTATTACATCATAAGGGGCTACAGGGGTATTTTAGGGCAATAGAGAGAGAGAGGGGGGGGCAGGGGGAGAGAGGGGGAGGTAACAGCTCTGGTTTCGCTAAAAAGACAAAAAAACTGGTGTCACCGTAAACACATCAAGTCTTCATCGCAAAGCTACATCGGGACACCACCTAACTGTCTGTGGAAAAACCACACACACACTCATTCACACACACACACACACACATACACACACACACACACACACACACACACACACACACACACACACACACACACACACACACACACACACACACACACACACACACACACACACACACACACATTCATTCACACTCTTTTTTACACACACACAGGACGGCGTCACTAACACACACACACACACACACACTCTCTCAATCACAACACACACACCACACACACACTCAAACATACTCTCTCGCTCACAACACACATTAAATATGACAAACATTTTTTCTCTATTGAGGTGAAAAACAGACTCTATTATTCTTAATTATCATAATCATCATAGTTAATCTTCTTCTTCATAGCAGTGTGTGTGTGTGTGTGTGTGTGTGTGTGTGTGTGTGTGTGTGTGTTGTGTGTGTGTGTGTGTGTTGTCGTGTTAATGTGTGTGTGTGTGTGTGTGTGTGTGTGTGTTGTGTGTGTGTGTGTGTGTGTGTGTGTTCAGTCCGTCTATACACACTATTGACATGATGACACGCAGAGAGCTCAGTTCAGTTGACGGGTCCTTTGCAAGTTTTTTTCAATTTTTCTTTTTTCAATCATTTTTTTTTTTTTTTTTTAAATTGTCTCTTGTGGCTTCCCGTAGCTCCAGGTCATGTGATCTCTCCCTCACACTGACACACACGGTAAACAGTTTGTGATGTCATCGTAGAATGGAGTCCTGTGATTGGTTGATAGGTTTGCACGGGGCAGTAAACTGGAGAGGTTGTTGTCCACAGCGGCCATGTTTTTCCGTTTTGGCGTTTTTTTTTTTTTTTTTTTTTTTTCAATGTTGAAGCACCAGGAAGGAGATGAGGAGACTTAACAGTGTGTGTGTGTGTGTGTGTGTGTGTGTGTGTGTGTGGTGTGTGTGTGTGTGTGTGTGTGTGTGTGTGTGTGTGTGTGTGTGTGTGTGTGTGTGTGTGTCTGTGTGTGTCTGTGTGTGTCTGTGTGTGGTGTGTTTAACCATTTGGTTCGTAATGACAAAGATGATCTCAAAATATTCTACGATTTGTAAACATGTTGACGAGCTTTTGCCCTGTCAACATCCAGTATTATAAGTGTGTGTGTGTGTGTGTGTGTGTGTGTGTGTGTGTGTGTGTGTGTGTGTGTGTGTGGTGTGTGTGTGTGTGTGTGTGTGTGATAGTAAACCAGACCCTGCTGTCAGTGTATAGTGTGTGTAGTAGTAGTTGTGTATATGCCTGTTTCAGTGTGTGTGTGTGTGTCCTTGTCTCTCTCTCTCTGTTAGTGTGTCTTCAGTATACTTCTTGCAACCCATCCTTCAGTGTGTGTGTGTGTGTGTGTGTGTGTGTGTGTGTGTGTGTGTGTGTGTGTATGCTGTATGTCTCTCTCTGTCTCTGTCAGTCTCTCTTTAGTACGCTTCTTGTGTGTGTCAGTGTGTCTTGAGTACACTTCTTGTCTCTGTCTCTCTTTAGTATGCTTCTTGCCCTCTCTTAGTACACTCCTTGTCTCTTTTTAGTATGCTCCTTGCTTGTGTGTGTCAGTGTGTCTTGAGTACACTCCTTGTGTGTCTCTGTCTGTCTTTAGTAGGCTCCTTGTCTCTCTTTTAGTACGCTTCTTGTCTCTGTTTAGTAGGCTCCTTGTCTCTCTTTTAGTACACTTCTTGTCTCTCTTTTAGTACACTCCTCAGTGTGTCAGTGTGTCTTGAGTACGCTCCGTGCCACCCATCCCTCTGCTGCGGGGGAGTCGCTGTGTGCGGGCCGGTAGACCAGACTCTGTCCCTGTTGGTTGGAGGCCAGGATCTGGACCTTCTCTCCCCTGAACACGCAGATCTCATCTTCTCTGACCGCGACAAAGTCCTGCAGGACAAGCACCAACTCCTAAAGGGGGGGAGAGGGGGTTAGTGTGTGAGTGTGTGGGGGCAGGGCCGCCCATAAGGGGTAGAAAGTGGGAAAGCTTTCTAGGGCCCAGCCACCAGGGGGGGCCCTGAGAGAATTTTTTATTTTTTTGTTGCAGATGACCTAACTTAGCCAACCTTTATTATGAACGCTATATTTGCAAGAGAACTTTCTATAATAAAAGAAAATATTTTATTCATTGTTACTTTGGTAAAATCACATTTTATATTGAAAAACTAAAAATATCATGGGTCGTTTTTCCCCCTCAAAACCGTTGCATGCAGCAGGTCAACCAAACAAGCGTTAGCTATGTACTGATGATGAGCAAGGTAACCTAGCAAGCTCAGTGATGCCAGGACCTGGACATAAATCAGGGTACCAGAAAAGGAAAAAAAGAGGGAACTTTCAAGGGCTTCAGACCCCCGGAAAATTCCTTAATATCAGTATTTCTGCTAGCAGAAGTGGATTTTCAATTCAGAGATACTGTATTTCACACTAACCTGGTCGTCTTGCTCATTGTCGGCTGAGTTGGTCGTGTGTCCGTTGGGAGTGGGGCGGAGCCGACGGTGGTCGCCCTGACGACAGAGGCCGGCTGATCCCGCCCTCTTTCCTCTGGTACTCGATGGGAGACTGAAGAGCTGCACACACACACACACACACCACACACACACACACCACACACACACACACAATAAATAAGTAAAAGTATGTCCCAATAGTAGCATACTGCATGCTAACTAGATTATTTTTATG
>CM047528.1:13983010-13988010 GCA_026122265.1 Ammodytes dubius
GGTCAGACAGAACAAGAATTTGAAGACGTGAAAATGGATTTCCAATTATTATTATTTTTTTAAGATATTTTTTTTTGCCATTTTTATGCTTTATTGATAGTGTAGAGACAGAGTTGAAATGGGGCAGAGAGGGGAGTGACATGCAGAGAACGACCGCGGGCTGGAATCAAACCCGGGTCCGCTGCTGGCCGAGGCCCATGGGGGGGGGGACGCCCTACCAACTGAGCTAAGGGCGCCCCCTTTAAGATATATTTTTCTTACCTCAAAGAAGTTTTCATATTCGATTACGATGAATTCCGACCTCGGTTTGTTCTGACAGTAAACGACGTACATGTGAAGACGCCGCTCCTGTAAACACACACACACACACACACACACACACACACACACACACACACACACACACACACACACACACACACACACACACACACACACACACAGCCACACACACACACATACACAGAGTTAAATAATGTGTGTGTATATTACTTATATCCATTAACAGACCAAACGTTAGACTCACGTGTCTGATGAAAAGGTCGGCGAGGAGGTCGTGATTCTGGACACAACGATCCAGTTCTACCAGGAAGAAACTGGAAACACACACACGGGTTATTAATGTGTGTGTGTGTGTGTGTGTGTGTGTGTGTGTGTGTGTGTGTGTGTGTGTGTGTGTGTGTGTGTGTGTGTGTGTGTGTGTGTGTGTGTCTGTGTCCGTCCGTCCGTCCTTCCGTCCATCCGTCTCAGAGTGTGTGTGTTTCTGTCTGTCTGTCTGTCTCTCTCTCTCTTTTATTTTTTATTTTTTTAGTTTATTTATTTAAAAGGGACATTGCATATTAATAGACATTTACATGTAAATATACAGGATTGTAGCAAGTGCTAATTTGCATCCTTTGTCCCATGATTGGTCGACACCAATCACATAAAACAAACATACGCGTGTACTCATAAATAAAAACAGACTAAAAGAAAAAAAGAAAAAAGAAAAAAACGTGCAACCGACAGAACAAGTGAGTAAAAACAATTATTCAAATTATGTTAAAATTTTAAAAAAAAAAATTAAAAATTAAAAATTAAAAATTAAAAAAATAAATAAAATAAAAATCTATGATAGATTGTGTGAACAGTTTCGAGATTCCAGCAGCCATACTTTAAGACATTCAGTTCTCTGTTCAGTGTGTGTGTCTGTCTGTCTGTCTGTGTGTGTGTCTGTGTGTCTGTCTGTCTGTCTGTCTCTCTGTTCAGTGTGTGTGTGAGTGAGTGAGTGAGTGAGTGAGTCTGTCTGTCTGTCTGTCTGTCTGTCTGTCTGTCTGTCTGTCTGTCTGTCTTACTCGCGGTGCCAGTCGTAGATCTGTTGAATGTTTCCGAAGACGATTTTGTCTTTTCCTCTCATGTCCTCTGGGATCCCTCTGACCTCTAGCCGGGACATGAAGCCCTGAACCACACACACACACACACACACACACACACACACACACACACACACACAACACACACACACACACACACACGCACACACACGCACACACACACACACACACACACACACACACACACACACACACACACACACACACACACACACAGGGACAGAGAGAGACACACACACACACACACACAGGGACAGAGAGAGACACACACACACACACACAGGGACAGAGAGAGACACACACACATACACACAGGGACAGAGACACACACACACACACACACACACACACACACAACACACACACACACACACACACACACACACACACACACACACACACACACAACACACACACACACACACACACCACACACACACACACACACACACACACAAACACACACACACACACACACACACACACAGTAAACAGGTGTTATAAAATATTATACCATAGTCTGTGTGAATACTCTATTCTGATTGGCTGGAGAACATTCCATAGGTGTGGATTAACCCCTGATGTATGGACACCTAGATGGAACTGTTTACATTCTGTCCACTCTAATGCGTCGCCGGCTCGCCGCTGATTAAACTGTGTTGATAAGGGATTTATAAAGCCTAAAATATCCTGCCGTGCAATAGCCTCTGGACACCACAGGATGGCGCTCGAGTCGTAACTCAAGAGCTGTAGTAACGATAGTAGTACAATGAAGTGGCTAAACTTAATGTCCTCTGGCTAAACGTCAATGGTTATCTCGTTAAAAAGGTGAGTAAGACCCCTGTTTAATTTGAAAAAGGTTTGTAACTGAGTTTACATGTATTTAGCCACCAAAGCCCGGCTTCACTGTCTATATGGACATAGGCTACTGCTGCGCGTCGGACAGTTCTCGCCTCCACGGTGTCCATTAATCCATGATACATGGACACCTCGAAGGGCATTAACCCTTATGTATTTTCATAATATTCATTCCTTTATCTCTATCGTACTGTCTCCTCACCTCGACGATCACACCCAGATCCTTCACGAAGTCCTTCTCTGATTGGATCATCTCGTTAACCACAAACCTGCAACACACACACACACAGAGAGAGAGAGAGAGACACACACACACAGAGAGAGAGAGAGAGAGACACACACACACACAGAGAGAGAGAGAGACACACACACACACACACACACACACACACACGCATGCACACACGCACGCACGCAAGCACGCACGCACGCACGCACGCACAAAGAGAGAGAGAGAGAGAGAGAGAGAGACACACACACGTTTAATATTTATATAGATCTTAATATAACTTTTTTGTGTTTGTGTAGTTTTTAAGTGTGTGTGTTACAGTGTGTGTGTGTGTGTGTGTGTGTGGTGTGTGTGTGTGTGTGTGTGTGTGTGTGTGTGTTACTGTGTGTGTGTGTGTGTGTGTCTTACATTCTTCCTCTCAGCGCCTTGTTTCTCTGCTCGGTGTCCGACTCGTTTGATCCTTGATCTGAGTCCATCGCCTGATCGGAGAAATAATTATTAGTGTTTGTCTGTTACATTCAAGCCATCACCAAACCAGTTGATTAAAGGTGCAGTGTGTAATATGACATCATCAAGAACGTTCTACAAAGTTCTAGAATGCAACGCTCCCTGGGGTAACCCCAACCCTTTTGAATAATAACAGAAGCTACAGTGGCCTTCAAGGACAAGAACAATTCTACATTTTAAACAATGCACCTGATGACATTCCAACTTTGACACTTTCAAGATGGCGGCACTAGGCCTTGGTCCAAAATATGCAGAAATATGGACATATATGAGACCCTTTCTAAGGGGAAAAATAATAATACCTCGGGGTTGTTTGGGTCTTTGATGATCTGCATGGGAGGAGGCAGAGAGCTGCTCTCTTCCTCCGGCTCCTCTTCCCCTCCACTATGCTGCGAATCCTCCCTCCTGGCCTTCTGCACACACACACACACACACACACACACACACACACACACACACACACACACACACACACACACACACACACACACACACACACACAGGGACAGAGAGAGAGAGAAAACACACACACACACACACACACGCACACAAAGAGAGGGACAGAGACACACACACACACACACAGAGAGAGAAACACACACACACAGAGAGACATACACACACACACATTAATATTGAAATACACAGAAACATAGGAGAATGTAAGTTTGTATCATTAATGTTTGCCTGTCTGTCTCTCTGCCTGTCTCCCTCCCTCCCTCCCTCCCTGTCTCCCTCCCTCCCTCCCTCCCTCCCTCCCTCCCTCCCTCTCTCCCTCCCTCCCTCCCTGCCTGTCTCCCTCCCTCTCTGTCTCCCTCCCTGCCTGTCTGTCTCACCGTAGCTGCATTGAGAGGGGCGGTCAGTTCTTTGCTGTTCTCTCGTCTCCTGGTTCTGATCGGAGGTTTCTTCTGTCCGTCTGCTTTGCCCTGAGACAGTCTGCGCACGGGACTGGTCAACCAGCGCTGGGGAGACAGGGACAAAAAAATCTGGTGTTAAAGGTAACATATTATGCACTTTGCTGTCAATTTTATATGGTCTAAATAGACACTCGAACGGACCGTGTCACTTGTCTGAGTATACATGGCCTTTCAGAGAATCGGATAAATGTCCGATGCATGGCTGTCTCCACTATGCTAGGTGGCGCTGTAGCCCTTTCAACCATGCTTTCAACAAGTGGTTTTAGAGCCACGTCCGGTTCCCTTCCGGCAATAACCCATGGTGTAGCCTATAACGCACAGGCACACAAGCACAGAACGAGAACTCCGATATGCGATGTCCGATCCCTGTATACATGCAGAGAGAATGCCGACAACGAACGACTTATCTAGGTGTTCTTATCCGACTTCGCTTGTCCGTTATTGTGCCGATTTGTGTGCGAAGTAGATCGGATAAAGGTGTTTACATGCTTTTTACAAGTCCTGTTGAAGTCTTATTCGTTTAGTTACCCGATTATGAGTGAATGAATGAATGAATGAATGAATGATTTATTTCAAATATGCAACAACAATACAATATTAAAAATGCATCAACAGGAGTCAGCCCTAGTGACTCCTGCACTGATAAGGCCGCCAAGCACTCTATAAAAATGCCACAACATATTTGAAAAGGGGTGGGAAGAAGTAAAAACTTGTTCAATCCCACCCCACTTCCTTAAACAATATTAACAGGTCATAAATCAAAATCAAAATGAGTCTGCATGTTACTACGATCAGCTGTATTGACATGGATCCTCGTTTACCTTCAGAGTGTTTCCGGTTCCAGAGACGGTTCGCTTGGGCCCGGGGGAACCGACAGCCGGAGCCCCTCCAAACACAGAGGGAGGGAGGGCAGCTGGAGAGGTACAGACACACACACAGACAGAGAGACACACACACACACAGACACACACACACGCACGCACACACACACACACACACACACACACACACACACACACACACACACACACACACACACACACACACACACACACACACACACACACAGTCAGACAGAGAGACACTCACACACACAGTGAGTGTGTGTGTGTGTGT
>CM047528.1:14000510-14008010 GCA_026122265.1 Ammodytes dubius
ACAAACAGGGCTACTACTCGTTCAGAAAACAATGGAATACTTTTTCAACAAGACTGTGCATGTATCAGGAGAGCAGGGAACACAGGAGTCATGGTTAATGTCCGACAGGACTCCAGTCAAGATGACGTGAGTACGTTTGGCCGCATATTGACAGTTAGCCTATAGCTACAGTAACTTCAGGCTGCAGCCCGCAATGTATATGTTCCGCTGTCATTTTCTCCGTGAATTGTGTTATTTATGTTGGGGGATAATGCTTTGTTAGCTAGATGGAGCTCTTGTTAAACATATTGGCCGATTAGAATTATTATTTGTGGAGTGTGCGAGTCTTGAGTTGTGTTAGCAAAACAGTAGCTCTGTGGCTAACAGCTGAGCCGGAGCCTTCAGTCAGCTGAAGCAGACAGTCTAGCGGGGAGAGCAGACTATTCCCCCGTTACTAGGTCGTATCCTTGGTCGTTCCTATTTACTGGCGTACTGAACAGCGTTTTAGTTACATAAGAACCTAGTGGGTTTGCAATGACTATTCCAGTTATTAGACAAGGTCTCAGGATTGCTGGGGAAACAAGTTGTTTTTTGTTAAACTCTTCTAGGTTGGCCGCAGCTTGACATAGTAACCGTTGCTACTGAGTGAGTTCCGACCGTGTAGCGGACTGTTTTTGGCTGTTAAAACAACAGTTGCTTCAATAAATTGCTTTATTTTTTGTAGTAGCCATGTAATAAGCGGGATAAAGTCAGAATTTCATGAAAAAAAAAAAAGTCAGAATTTCATGAAAAAAAAGAAAAGTCAGAATTTCATGAACAAAAAAAAAAAACAGAATTTCATGAACAAAAAAAGTCAGAATTCCATGAACAAAAAAAAAAGTCAGAATTCCATGAATAATAAAAAAAAGTCAGAATTTAATGAACAAAAAAAAAAGTCAGAATTCCATGAAAAAAAAGTCAGAATTTCATGAACAAAAAAAAAAGTCAGAATTTCATGAAAAAAAAAGTCAGAATTTCATGAAAAAAAAGAAAAGTCAGAATTTCATGAACAAAAAAAAAATCAGAATTCTGAGAATAAAGTCAGAACTTTTTTTTTTTTTTTTTTCTATAACCTTTTTTTTTTCATGTGTGGCCCTAATCCTACGGAAGATACGGAGGAGGATTAGGGCCATAAATGAAAAAAAAAAAAAAAGTAAAAAAAAAAAAAAAAAAAGTTCTGACTTTATTCTCAGAATTCTGACTTTTTTTCATGGAATTCTGACTTTTTTTTTTGTTCATGAAAAAAAAAAAAGTCCGAATTCTGACTTTAAAGTCAGAACTACGGGTACTTGTAAGGACCAACCTCCGTGGGAGAGCCTACTTGTGCAAACATGACTTCCCTTAGCGACTTATTGCGGGTTCGAGGGGTTCAAGAAGAAGTCGTTTGTTAATGGAAGACCAAAAGGTGAGTGAAAATGTAATATGTGTTGTTTTGGTACAGGGTGCATGTCTTTTAATAGGTCCATGGTGCATGAGGTGACAGTGTGCATATTAGCCAACACATGTGCAACACTAGGCACCAAAACAACACATATAGTTTCACGCACCTTTTGGTCTTCCATAAACAAAATGGCTTCTTCAGGAACCCCTCGAACCCGCAAGAAGTCGCTAATGGAAGCCATTTTAGCACAAGTAGGCTAGGGCTACTGGCTACTCTCATGGACGGCTACTCTGCATGTGGTTTCCTCCTACTGCATAAAGCAAAGTGTCTCTCCCACGGAGGTTGGTCCTTACAAGTACCCGTAGTTCTGACTTTAAAGTCAGAATTCTGACTCTTTTTTTTTTCATGAACAAAAAAAAAAGTCAGAATTCCATGAAAAAAAAAGTCAGAATTTCATGAACAAAAAAAAGTCAGAATTTCATGAACAAAAAAAAAGTCAGAATTTCATGAACAAAAAAAAAGTCAGAATTTCATGAACAAAAAAAAAATCAGAATTTCATGAAAAAAAGTCAGAATTCTGAGAATAAAGTCAGAACTTTTTTTTTTTTATAACCTTTTTTTTTTTCATGTGTGGCCCTATCCTACGGAAGATACAGAAGAGGATTAGGGCCACACATGAAAAAAAAAAAAAAAGTAAAAAAAAAAAAAAAAAAAAAAGTTCTGACTTTATTCTCAGAATTCTGACTTTTTTTTCATGAAATTCTGACTTTTATTTTCATGGAATTCTGACTTTTTTTTTTGTTCATGAAATTCTGACTTTTTTTTTGTTCATGAAAAAAAAAAGTCAGAATTCTCACTTTAAAGTCAGAACTACGGGTACTTGTAAGGACCAACCTCCGTGTGAGAGCCTACTTGTGCAAACATGACTTGTGCGTGTGTGTGTGTGTGTGTGTGTGTGTGTGTGTGTGTGTGTGTGTGTGTGTACCTTCAGGACCGTCTTGTTGTCGCTGGTCGGCGTGCGTCCGACCCACAGAGCAAACTTACAGGCGTCGCCTTCGATGTGTTCAGTCACTCCCAACTCTGAGGTCTGAGGAGGGAAATACAGTCAGAGGTGTGTGTGTGTGTGTGTGTCTCCCTCTGTGTGTGTGTGTGTGTCTCCCTCTATGTGTGTGTGTGTGTGTGTGTGTGTGTTTGTGTCTCTCTCTCTCTCTCTCTGTGTGTCTGCCTGTCTGTCAATTCAATTCAAATTGGCTTTATTGGCATGAAAGTTACAGTCTTGTACAATATTGCCAAAGCACATCATCAAATTAATAAGTAAAAAGATTCAACATATAACAACATAACATAACATACATATGATTACAACAAAACAGAAAGAAATGAGACCTGGTGTATTATGTCCTAATGTTGTGGCAAGCCGAAATAAACTGTCCTGCGAGGACGGAGCTCTCTTTATGCTCTCCCATAACTAATCTAAATTGCTCTTCAGGGGAGCTTCTAAATTTTGGTGTATTTGGCCGAATCTGTTAAAATATATTTCTCTAACATTTTTAAATTTGGGGCAGTGCAGGAGGAAGTGCTGCTCTGTCTCGACAGCAGCTTCTCCACACTGCTGGCACAGCCGCTGCTCTTTGGGCAGCCATGTTTTCTTATACCTGCCTGTCTCGATGGCCAGGCTGTGAGCGCTCAGTCTGTACTTTGTCAACATCACTCTGTGTCTAATATCAGTCACTGTGGTCAGGTAGGGGGCCACAGTGTACTGTCTGTTTAGGGCCAGATAACACTGCATTTTGCTCTGTGTTTGTGTTTTTGTGTTCCAATGGGTGAGGTAGGTTTGTTTCTGATGTGTTATAATTTGGTTGAGTCTAATTGATATGTTTCTCAGGCTGGTCCTGAGGCAGAGCAGAGGGGAACCTGTCTGTGGACAGAGCCTCAGGACCAGCTGAGTGAGGGGACTCCTGTTCATCTCTTGGCTTTGCAGGGCTTTGTGCTGGAAGGAGTGGGGGTCACTTTGTTTTAGGTGCAGCCAATATTTAAGTGATCTTTTTTGGATTTTTAGTAGTAGTGGATATTGGCCTAATTCAGCTCTGCAGGCATTGTTGGTAGTTGTCCTGTGTACCTGCAGAATGCTTTTACAAAATTCTGTGTTTGCAATTTCAATTGGATGTTTTTCCCATTGGTCAAAAAGTTGGTTTGTTTGTGGGCCCCACACTTCACTTCCATAGAGCAGGATGGGTTCAATAATTGCTTGGAGTAGTTTGAGCCAAATTAGAATTGGAATCTGAATGTAAATTTGTCTTTTGATTGCATAAAAAGCCCTGCGTGCTTTCTCTCTCAGTTCATTGACTGCTGGGTTGAAACTTCCAGTGGAACTTATTTTCAGGCCTAAATAGTTATATTCTAAACAGTTTTCTATTGTATGTGTTCCTATTGTGAAGTGCATTGTGTTTCCCAGACATCTGGATCTTTTCTGGAATATCATTGTTTTTGTTTTCTTAATGTTAACTGCCAACTCTCCTCTCTCTCTCTCCTCTCTCTCTCTCCTCTCTCTCTCTCTCTCTCTCCTCTCTCTCTCTCTCTCTCTCTCTCTCCTCTCTCTCTCTCTGTATATAGGCCTTACCCTCAGCCTGCTCTTGTACAGGTACTTGGTGCGTCCCGACGAGTCTTTGATCTCCTTGCTGAAGATGAGTGACAGCTCAAACAGGAAGAGGTGTCGGTCCCGCCCCTTCCTGATCAGAGACTTTGGTTCCCAGACCAGGAAGGAATCCTGCAGCAACAGCTCGCCCTGCACCTCCAGGCCCTCGTCCAGACCTGAGGGGGGAGGGACAGGTTAGTGTGTGTGTGTGTGTGTGTGTGTGTGTGTGTGAGAGGGGGGAGACGGGTTAGTGTGTGTGTCTGTGTGTGTGTGTGTCATCTAGTCATGTAGTTTTAATACACAGCCTAGGCTCTGTAAACTGGCATTTTGCTAGGTAGTGTGGCCCCCCTTTGTTAAACCTGCAGTGTGTAGAATTTTGGGTTTTACTTCCTGGCAGATTTTGTAGAAAGTAATTATAATATCCATAAGTACATTCAATTTAGTGCATAATAGCTGAAATTTCTTTTTTTTATTATTATTTTTTCCCTTAGAAAGGGTCTCATATATGTCCATATTTCTGCATATTTTGGACCAAGGCCTAGTGCCGCCATCTTGAAAGTGTCATGGTTAGAATGTCATCAGGTGCATTGTTTAAAATTTAGAATTGTTCT
Organism: Ammodytes dubius; assembly: GCA_026122265.1. NCBI lineage: Eukaryota > Metazoa > Chordata > Actinopteri > Uranoscopiformes > Ammodytidae > Ammodytes > Ammodytes dubius. Next base: position 14,005,156 of record CM047528.1, read on the forward strand.
TGTCCTTGAAGGCCACTGTAGCTTCTGTTATTATTCTAAAGGGGTGGGGTTACCCAGGGAGCGTTGCATTCTAGAACTTTGTAGAACTTTCTTGATGATGTCATATTACACACTGCACCTTTAACATACGTTTTGTTTACATACCGGTTTACAGAGCCTAGGCTGTGTGTATTAACACTGGATTTTTCAGCACATTTTTCACAGTACAGACAGGTAGTGGATCATGAGGAGATATTCACTGATTTTGACAACAAGCGTTCTCCAGAATCACTGACTCCACCTTTAAATGTATTATGTGTGTGTGTGTGTGTGTCATCTAGACCTGCAGGGGGCAAGACAGGTTAGTGTGTGTGTGTGTGTGTGTGTGTGTGTGTGTGCGTGTGTGTGCGTGTGCGTGTGTGCGTGTGTGTGTGTGTGTGTGTGTGTGTGTGTGTGTGTGTGTGTGTGTGTGTGTGTGTGTGTGTGTGGTTACCTTCCAGCATGCTAACGTGCATAGCATCGTTAGCTCTCTTTGGAACACTCAACATCACGTCCAGACCTTCTTTGATCTCTCCTTTCCCTTCTTCACAGCAGCCCAGCAACTCCTACAGACAGACAGGCAGAGAGAGAGAGAGACAGGGAGAGAGACAATAGTATTAGACCTGTTTACCTTTAGCAGCAGCTGGTAGAGAGGGAGAGAGAGAGGGGGAGGGAAGGAGAGAGAGAGAGGGAGGGAAGGAGGGAGAGGGAGAGGGAGGGAAGGAGAGAGAGAGAGGGAGGGAGTTGTATAGGGTGAGTAAAGGGTGTTTGTTTACCTTTAGTAGCAGTTGGTACTTGGTGATTCTCTGAACCGGTTTGATCAGCGCCGAGGAGATGGAGTTAGTCAGACCGTGTCTCCTCTGCACCTCCTGAAGATAAAAACACACAAAAATAACGTTTTAAAGGTGAAGTAAGGGGGGGGGGCGCCCTTAGCTCAGTTGGTAGGGCGTCCCCCCCCCCCCATGGGCCTCGGCCAGCAGCAGACCCGGTTCGATTCCAACCCGCGGTCGTTCTCTGCATGTCACTACCCCTCTCTGCCCCATTTCAACTCTGTCTCTACACTATCAAATAAAGCATAAAAAAAATGACAAAAAAAATTATCTTAAAAAAAAAAAAGGTGAAGTAAGTAAGCGATTTATTTATGTTAATATTTGTGTTAAATCGCTCTTTATTCATACAGTGATCAGTTACATAATGTGTATATAGTATGTAGTGTAGTAAAAACAGACAGGGAGAGAGAGAGGGAGAGAGAGAGACAGGGAGAGAGAAAGGGAGAAAGAGACAGACAGACAGAGAGGGAGAGAGAGAGTAAAAAGAAAAAGTATGATTTGGAACGCAGGGTTAGTTTTTAAATAAAAAATGTTTTCAGAGTCTGACCTCGAAGAACCCGGCTCCTTGCTGCTGGATCAGTAGACTGGAGTCCGGCTTGTTCCGGCAGTACGTCACGTACATGTGGAACTTATCCGCCTGGAACACAGACAGACAGATAGACAGACAGACAGACAGACAGACAGGCAGGCAGGCAGACAGACAGACAGACAGACAGACAGACAGACAGACAGACAGACAGACAGACAGACAGATAGACAGACAGACACATTTATTTATTATTTATGTATAATCTATATATATATGTAATGATGGATTGGATTTATATAGCGCTTTTCAAGGCACTCAAAGCTCTTTACAGGGTTCCAGGTTCCATTCATTCACACACAGTCATACTGGTGGTGGTAAACTACGATAGTAGCCACAGCTGCCCTGGGGCAGACTGATGGAAGCGTGGCTGCCATTCAGCGCCTACGGCCCCTCAGACCACCACCTCAAACATACAGCAGTCATACACATTCACACGAGGCAAGGTGGGTGAAGTGTCTTGCCCAAGGACACAACAACCATGACACTGATGGCAGAGCGGGGATCGAACCGCCAACCCTTGGATCATTGGCCGACCCGCTCTACCACCTGAGCCACAGTCTGTATATGTTTGCTATGTTGTATGTAAGTAATAATAGAATCTGTTGTGTGTTTGTTTATTTGTTTGTTACCCAGGTTACAAAGCAGTGGCCCACATCCTCGGGAAGCTGTTCGTAGTTTTCCAACTCCTTCAGGAAAATACTGAAACACAAGAAGTGAGACGTCAGTACAATTTATTATGTATGCCTTAAACGTCTTATATATTCTCCACTGTAATATATTTAGCAGAAGAATATTCAGTGTCTCTTGTAGAACTTGTAGATTTTTTCATTTTTTTTCATTTAACTTTTATTTATCCTCGAGAGACCAATTGAGGGTTGACCCTCATTTGCAATGACGTCGAGTTCAAAACAAATTCAAAGGAAAAACAACAATACATAAACAATATTCAATGCAAATACATCAAATACACAACAACAGGTGAAGAGAAAAAAACAATTGAAACATTTACACAGTGGTGAAGAGTGGCAGCAATTAAAATAAATGGGTGAAAGTACAATATAGCCTAATTAAAACAGTTACAGGTAGAGTTTGGCAGATTTAAGATAGTTTGTTTAAATTGGTTAAAGGATATGAAGGTATTTAGTTTAATTATATAATAATTAGATAATTATTATGGCAGAATAACGTGCAGTTCATTTTGCATTATATTTGACATTTATTTATTTGCTAATGGTAAATGGTAAACTTCCAACTCCTTCAGGAAAATACTGAAAAACAGAAGAAGTAAGATGTCAGTACAATGTATTATTCTCTCTTAGATGTCTTATATCTTATATTATATTACATTTTATTTAGCTGACATTTTTTATCCAAAGCGACTTCCATTAAGTGCATTCAACACACACACGCACCCACGC
>CM047528.1:14013010-14020510 GCA_026122265.1 Ammodytes dubius
CTTGCGTCTCGGCCATCGTTGCCCCCGGAGACGTGTGAGTCGCCAGGTAGTGATCACCTGACTGCTGCAGCCAATCGAGAGCCTGCAACCAAAAACAACCAGGAAGGTAAAAAGGTTTAGCTTTTTTGGGCATTTTTATGCTTTATTGATAGTGTAGAGACAGAGTTGAAATGGGGCAGAGAGGGGAGTGACATGCAGAGAACCACCGCGGGCTGGAATCGAACCCGGGTCCGCTGCTGGCCGAGGCCCATGGGGGGGGGGAGGGACGCCCTACCAACTGAGCTAAGGGCGCCCCAGAGAACGCTTGTTGTTAAAATCACTTTGTCAAAATTAGTGAATATCTCCTCATGATCCACTACCTGTCTGTACTGTGTGAGCGCTGAAAAGAAAATCCAGTGTCAATACACAGCCTAGGCTCTGTAAACTGGTATGTTACTACAGTACCTACAGTGGCCCCTTTGTTTACATACCAGTTTACAGAGCCTAGGCTGTGTATTAACACTGGACCGACAGGTAGCATATCGTTAGCTTGTAGTGGATTGTGAGTTTAATGTAGGCAATGAAGACTCCGTAAACTGGTATGTGAGGTAAACAAAGGGTCCACCATAGCTAGCAACACACCAGTTTACATAGCCTAGGCTGTGTATAAGCACAGTACAGACAGACAGACAGACAGACAGACAGACAGACAGACAGACAGACAGACAGACAGACAGACGGACAGACGGATTGTTAGCTTGTTAGCTTGTTTACCTGCTGCGCGTGGCTCTGGAACATGAGATACTGCTGACACTGATCCAACCGACGTTTCTTCAGAGTCCAGAAGTGAAGAACTCTGTTTTCCCTCTGGAGCAACTCACTCAGGATACCTGCACACACACACACACACACACACACACACACACACACACACAACACACACACACACACACACACACACACACACACACACACACACACACACACACACACACACACACACACACACACACACACACACACACACACCACACACACACAGGTTAATACACATTGAGACACACGGAGGAAGATTGAGAGATACTGTTTTGAACCTACATTGTTGCACCCACTAAATCAATAATGCACAGACACTGCGGAGAATAAAGTAAGATGTCTTCCTACCTTCATGCTTATTTGCCCGAAGCATCCCATAAACCGCCCATAGAGCCCTCGGCCCCTTTCCCCTGCTTCTCTCTTTACTTTTCTCCCTTTTACCTGTGCGGGCCGTGTAAGCAATTGGCTACAGGTGCAGCTGCGCACCACTTTTGCACCGGGTCAAAGGGCATTATAGAAGTGCGATTAATCTGCGTTAATTTTCTTAATCGCGTTAATTTTTCTGTGATTAATTAATCGAAATTAACGCGTTAATTTCACAGCCCTAACTTAAACCAATTAACCAATTAACTGCCTCCCTCCCTCACTCACCTTTGACTTGTTGCTCGGGAACCCTGGAATGCCCGGTGACCTCGCTGACCCCCGTCACCCCGGAGACGGTGACGCTGTGGCCGGAGATGTTCGCCATGGTTACGCTGTTACGATGAATGTACTTCAGGAAAACCTCCGCGTTACGTCTGGCCAACGTGCACGCCTAAAGACAGGGAAATAAGACTGTTTAGAGGTGTGTGTGTGTGTGTGTGTGTGTGTGTGTGTGTGTGTGTGTGTGTGTGTGTGTGTGTGTGTGTGTGTGTTGTGTGTGTGTGTGTGTGTGTTGTGTGTGTGTGTGTGTGTGTTGTGTGTGTGTGTGTGTGTGTGTGTGTGTGTGTGTGTGTGTGTGTGTGTGTGGTGATGTGTGAGTGAGTGAGTGAGTGAGTGAGTGTGTGAGTGATGTGAGTGAGTGAGTGATGTGTGAGTGTGTGGTGAGTGAGTGAGTGATGTGAGTGAGTGAGTGAGTGAGTGGTGTGGTGTGTGTGTGTGTGTGGTGGTGCTTTCTGGTATCCTTAGCTTGTCCGTTTTATTTAATGTCTTTTAAAGGTGCAGTGTGTAATATGACATCATCAAGAAAGTTCTACAAAGTTCTAGAATGCAACGCTCCCTGGGTAACCCCACCCCTTTAGAATAATAACAGAAGCTACAGTGGCCTTCAAGGACAAGAACAATTCTAAATTTTAAACAATGCACCTGATGACATTCCAACTATGACACTTTCAAGGCCTTATCTTGGACCAAGATATGCAGAAATATGGACATATATGAGACCCTTTCTAAGAGAAAAAATAATAATTCGAAACATTTTTTTCAGCTATTTTGCACTAAATGAAATGTACTTATGGATATTATAATTACTTTCTACAAAATCTGCTAGGAAATAAAACCCAAAATTCTACACACTGCAGCTTTAATGTCTTTTAAATGTTTTATTATTATTGTGTCTTATATTCTCTTCTTACCTTTAGGAAAGCTTCTTTCTGTTCCATGTGCTTGTTGATGAGCGGTATCAGTTGGTCTGGCTGTCTGTCCCCCCCTCCACACCAGTCCTCCTCCCTACGATACTCCTGTTCGAGAGACTCCAAAACCCCACACACCTGCACAGGTAGGGAGGGAGAGAGGGAGGGAGGGAGGGAGGGAGGGAGACAGGGAGGGAGGGAGGGAGACAGGTAGGGAGGGAGGGAGGGAGGGAGGGAGGGAGGGAGGGAGGGAGGGAGACAGACAGTTAGACAGACAGACAGACAGACAGGGAGGGAGGGAGGGAGACAGGGAGGGAGACAGGGAGACAGACAGATGAGTAGACAGACAGTTAAGTAAGAATAATCGGTAACGCTTTATATTACGTAGACACTCATCAGCATTAATTGATGCTTAATTAATGCTCAGTTCATCCTGAGTTAATGTAGGACTCATGTAAGACTCATGGAGGACTCAGCCATGAATGAATGGTTACTCCATCAGTAACTAATCAGAAGTCAGTCTTAATTACAGACTGAGTCTTTAATGATCATTGCTTACCTAAGACATCTATTACAGATCAACTCAGACATGTTTCTTAAAATGTATTAATTAATTAATTACCATCACTGAAAACCGTGAATTTGAAGTCCCATACATTAATTAATAGTTATGTGTCCCTCTAAGTAAAGTCACAACATTATGATATATTTATAGATCATCACCTAACGATGAACTAAGACGGGTTAAGAGCATGATTTCACTTTAATGTGGTAGCATGGATAACCATTTTTTCTGGAACCAAAAGCTTTGCAGAAGCCTTCCAGGTGGACTTCTCAATAACCAAAAGTAATACATTTTGTAAAATTCATTATTGTTCTTCAAATTATTAAGTTGTTTAGATGAGGAAATGTTATGAAATAAGATTTGTTCAGCTGTGCACCAGCACAAGCACCTTCCAAGGCTCGGAAGTTGCCAGGTCTAATGGTAAGAAATAAGTAAAAATGTGTCAACTAAACTTTTACACTCAACACATACTTTGACCTTTTGAAATTTAGAAGACATATTAATGTTGGTTTCTTCAAATAGCCTATTGTATTTCTGATTAATCAATTTCAGTTAGCCTTATACATAGGATATGCTTTATTTTTTAGGAATAAATAATTAAATTACTGATATGCCTATTGATGTGACAAGTAGGCGGCTAATATAGTCTCATCAATCCATTCAATTCAACCTTTTCTCAGAACACACTCTCAAGATTTTTATTTCGTTAATGATATATTTGTTTTTGTAAATGCCCTCATCCAGTCATGTTTTTTCTCACTAAATACAGGACGTTACTAGACAGATCTGGCAACCCACATTGAAATAGTCTATTTTTTTACCAAGCTGAAAAAACAATTATGGGGGTTTAAGTATTCTCCACATTTTAAATAAGGTTAAAATGCACGGAACAGCAACACAGGGGAGGTGCAAGATCCTCCAGAGCTGCACGTGAAGTTGAGAGGAGCACCTCAATCCTCTCTTATAAAAACCAATGGGCCGTGAAGACGTCGAAGAAAACCACTGGACAGAAGCCACACTGCACACGGAGACGAACACCATGTTAACGGGCCGAAATGGACAGGCAGACAGACGACAAAAAGAGGTTAGCAAACTAATTGCAAACAATCAGCTCAATATTGTTCTTATGATTTTTATTGCATGAAGTAAAGTTAGCGGTGACATGTTAGAAAGCATTCTTAAAAAGGTAGGCTACGTCTACTACATTAAGCTAACGTCATGTTAGCTTAATGGTTTGTTTGCCTGGAGTAACGTTAGCCGATTGGATAACAAGCTAGCATTTTACGTTATAGTCCATGGGCAAAGTCCCAAAATGTCTCTTATTGGTAGGCTAAAATCTGGGTGGACACATTCTAGTTGTGATTTTTTTATATCCTATACATCCCAAGAAGAGGTTTTGATGTGATAAACCTTTTATATTGGTAGCTTTTGTTTTTAGTTGTTATCCCCTCTCAAAGTATAGGATAAGAGTAATGGAGAATATTACCCTATTCACTGCAGGTGAATAGGGTAATATTTTTTACTTATAGATATCATCATGAAACTTTGCCAGTTGATTACTAACATTAAAACAATTATTTTTTAAATTAAATTTTTTTCAGAAATGTTTGAATAAATATGCAAATTTGGCAATATCGAACTAATTATGTGAGAATTGTTTTCTCTCTTCTTTATTTTTACAACGTATATGTGTTCAAAGTTTTTACAAAACAGAATATGGATAAAGTTTTTTTTTTTTTCATTTTATAAATAAAAAAATATTATCAAAAATAGTGTTGCCTTTTCAGCATGTTTTTAAGAAGAAATTGTATCACTGATCAGACAATTAACAACATATGAACAAACCCTTCTGTAATGACTTTCAGAATAGTGCTAGTAATTATTATGGAAAGTTAGATATAAGTGTTTGAAAAGTTAATTTGTGATACATTTTTTATGATGTTTACACACACTTTTTGTTCCTGTCTTTCAGTAAAATCTCCTGAAGAGTTGATCGAGCGTTACTACAAGGTCCTTGGGCTTGTCAAGGGTGGCTCTGCCAAATGAGATGCCTACAGCAAGATGAAAGTTGACAGGAACACAATTGTGTATCAATCAGCAATTGCAGATTAGCAGCATTCAAGCTAGTAAATGAAGATTGCTTGATATTATTAAATATTTTTTGTGTATGTTCATTAAACAGAAATTGTTAACGTTTTAGGTAGAAACTACTTTGAATACAATAAAACTGTTAAAATCCCAAATGATGGTCTTCAATTAAATGAATATAGTAGCGTATGTTAAATCACGACGGGAATGCAGACCTGTATATTATAACAGTTTTGTACTGATATTTGTCACCACCGTCTCTGAAAGAGAAATCATGCTCTTAAACCGTCTGAGTTAATCATTAGGTAATGATTTGCAAAAATATTATAATGTTGTGGCTTTACTTACCGGGGCACATGGCACTTAACTAACCATTAATTGACATGGTTTCCCATGCTACCAATGTTCTTAGCCCATCTTAGTTAATCATTAGGTAATGATTTGCAAAAATATCATGTTGTGGCTTTACTTACCGGGGCACATGACACTTAACTAACCATTAATTGACATGGTTTTCCATGCTAATATATTAAAGTGAAATAATGCTCTTAAACCGTCTTAGTTCATCGTTAGGTAATATATCATAATGTTGTGACTTTACTTAGAGGGACACATAACTATTAATTAATGTATGGGACTTCAAATTCACGGTTTTCAGTGATGGCAATTAATTAATTAATAGTATTAATACATTTTAAGAAACATGTCTGAGTTGATCTGTAATAGATGTCTTAGGTAAGCAATGATCATTAAAGACTCAGTCTGTAATTAAGACTGTCTTCTGATTAGTTACTGATGGAGTAACCATTCATTCATGGCTGAGTCCTCCATGAGTCTTACATGAGTCCTACATTAACTCAGGATGAACTGAGCATTAATTAAGCATCAATTAATGCTGATGAGTGTCTACGTAATATAAAGCGTTACCGAATAATCAAATAAACTTTATAAACACACATAGAGTTACATTTATTCATTTACTGCATAAAGCACCTTGCTTTTTCCAAGGCGGAGCTCCGTGTACACTTACCGCTGGTCGCTCGAAAAAATGCGCTTTTTCAAATAGACCCTTGCAGTGCAAAAAGCGCATAAGGGCCCTAAACTAAAACTATTTCTAGTTGGAAAACAGGCAGACTGTACCTGTTGTGACGTCCGGTAGAAAGCAGCCGATGCGTTGACCAGTTTGAGTCTGTCTTCTATCCGCAGCATCAGCGTCTGCCAGTGCAGCGCCACCGTCTGGGCACAGGAGCGCACGCCATCCGGGTCATAGTGGCCCGACCTGGGGGGGAGAGGGGGGGGTAGGAGGTTTTTTTAACCTTTTTAAAGTGAAATGCATGAATCTGGTGCACTTTGAGAGGAAAATTAAGAGGCTAAATCTGAGGAATTGTTGTGAACAAATAATTTGGAGACACTGGGTCGGATGAACACACAAAACACATGGATTTTCCATAAAAATATTAATATAAAATAAAATATCATGGAGGGTCCTCTGGGTTGGGCTTGGAGCTCTTTTTCTTTTACTGGACAGACAGACAGACAGACAGACAGACAGACAGACAGACAGACAGACAGACAGGCAGGCAGGCAGACAGACAGACAGACAGACAGACAGACAGACAGACAGACAGACAGACAGACAGACAGACAGACAGACAGACAGACAGACAGACAGACAGACAGACAGACAGACAGACAGACAGACAGACAGGTAACTGACCTGACTAGCAGCTCTGCTCTCTGCTGTAAAGCCAGAGCGACCTGATGAGTTCTCTGGAGCGAGTCGGCGTGAAGCAAAGCCTGAGAGAGAGGGAGAGACGACTTTACTATGGGGGGGGGGGGGGGGGGGGGGGGGGGGGGTGATGTGTGTGTTTTACTATTAAGATTGGTTTTAAATGTAATGTGACATTTTGAGATGTTAGGGACTACAGATGAGTGTGTGTGCATAAGTGTGTGTGTGTGACTGTATGTGTGTCAAGTCCAGGCCTGTGTGTGTGTCTGTCACTTGTGTGTGTGTGTGTGTGTGTTGTGTGTGTGTGTGTGTGTGTCTGTCACTGTGTGTGGTCTGTCACTGTGAGTGTGTGTGTGTTATTAACCTGTGTGTGTGTGTGTGTTATTAACCTGTTTTGTGTGTGTGTGTGTGTGTGTGTGATTACTGTGTATTACGTGTTGTGTGTGTGTGTGTGTGTGTGTGTGTGTGTATTAACGTGTGTGTGTGTGTGTGTGTGTGTGTGTGTCTGTCTGTGTGTGTGTGTGTGTGTGTGTGTGTGTGTGTGTGTGTGTGTGTGTGTGTGTGTGTGTGTGTGTGTTGTGTGTGTGTGTGTGTGTGTGTGTGTGTGTGTTGTGTGTTGTGTGTGTGTTGCAGTTACCTCTATGGCCTGCTGGAGGCGCTCATGTTCCCGTTGTAGCTGTTCTGCTTCAGACAGACAGCTGGAGTTCAACATA
>CM047528.1:14038010-14040510 GCA_026122265.1 Ammodytes dubius
CAGAATACGGTGCCCACCATCTCTACCATTGTGTCTTGAGCAAGACACTTAACCCCAACAGTTATTATTTAATAACGCCACTGATGACATTCCAACTATGACACTTCCAAGATGGCGGCACTAGGCCTTGGTCCAAAATATGCCGAAATATGGACATATATGAGACCCTTTCTAAGGGAAAAAAATGATTGAATTATGCACTAAATTAAACGTACTTATGGATATTATAATTACTTTCTACAAAATCTGCTAGGAAATAAAACCCAAAATTCTACACACTGCAGGTTTAAGAAAATTAAAATAAAAAAAACATCTGAAAAAAAAAAATGCCAAAAAATATATTAAAAAAAAGCATTGTTAGTCCTCTCACCTCGAACCTGAGCCAGGAAAATTATCTAAAGAAAAAAAAAATTAAATAACAAAAAATTCTTTAAAAAAAAATGTAATATCAAAAAATTATAACAAAAAAAAACAAAAAAAAATTAAATATCAAAAAATTATAAAAAAAAAAAACTTTAAATATCAAAAAAATATTTAAAAAAATTTAATAAAAAAAAACTTCTGAAAAAAAAAATGCCAAAAAATATATTAATAAAAAAAGCATTGTTAGTCCTCTCACCTCGAACCTGAGCCAGGAAAATTATCTAAAGAAAAAAAAATTAAATAACAAAAAATTCTTTAAAAAAAATTAAAATATCAAAAAATTATAAAAAAAAATTAAAATAATTAAATATCACAAAATTATAAAAAAAAACTTTAAATATCAAAAAAATATTTAAAAAAATTTAATAAAAAAAACATCTGAAAAAAAAATTCCAAAAAATATATTAATAAAAAAAGCATTGTTAGTCCTCTCACCTCGAACCTGAGCCAGGAAAATTATCTAAAGAAAAAAAAATTAAATAACAAAAAAATCTTTAAAAAAACAATTTAAATATCAAAAAATTATATAAAAAAAAAATGTTAAATATCAAAAAATTATTTAAAAAAAAATTTTAAATATCAAAAAATTATTTAAAAAAAAATGTTAAATATCAAAAAATTATAAAAAAAAACTTTAAATATCAAAAAAATATTTAAAAAAATGTAATAAAAAAAAAAACATCTAAAAAAAAAAATGCCAAAAAATATATTAATAAAAAAAGCATTGTTAGTCCTCTCACCTCGAACCTGAGCCAGGAAAATTATCTAAAGAAAAAAAAAATTAAATAACAAAAATTCTTTAAAAAAAAATGTAATATCAAAAAATTATAAACAAAAAAAACAAAAAAAAATTAAATATCAAAAAATTATAAAAAAAAAAACTTTAAATATCAAAAAAATATTTAAAAAAATTTAATAAAAAAAACTTCTGAAAAAAAAATGCCAAAAAATATATTAATAAAAAAAGCATTGTTAGTCCTCTCACCTCGAACCTGAGCCAGGAAAATTATCTTAAGAAAAAAAAATTCAATAACAAAAAATTCTTTAAAAAAAATTTAAATATCAAAAAATTATCTAAAGAAAAAAAAATTAAATAACAAAAAATTCTTTAGAAAAAATTTAAATATCAAAAATTAAAAAAAAAAAAAAAAAAAATTAAATATCACAAAATTATAATAAAAAAAACTTTAAATATCAAAAAAATATTTAAAGAAAAAAAAATTAAATAACAAAAAATTCTTTAAAATAAATTTAAATATCAAGAAATTATTAAAAAAAAAAAAAAAAAAAAATCAAAAAATTATAAAAAAAAAAAAAATTAAATATCAAAAAATATATAAAAAAATTGTAATTAAAAAAAACATCTGAAAAAAAAAATGCCAAAAAATATATATAATAAAAAAAGCATTGTTAGTCCTCTCACCTCGAACCTGAGCCAGGAAAATTATCTAAAGAAAAAAAAATTCAATAACAAAAAATTCTTTAAAAAAAATTTAAATATCAAAAAATTATCTAAAGAAAAAAAAATTAAATAACAAAAAATTATACAAAAAAAATGTAAATATCAAAAAATTAAAAAAAAAAAAAAAAGAAATTAAATATCACAAAATTATAAAAAAAAACTTTAAATATCAAAAAAATATTTAAAGAAAAAAAAACTAAATAACAAAAAATTCTTTAAAAAAAATTTAAATATCAAAAAAAAATTAAATATCACAAAATTATTAAAAAAAAACTTTAAATATCAAAAAAATATCTAAAGAAAAAAAAATTCAATAACAAAAAATTCTTTAAAAAAAAATTAAATATCAAAAAAAGATTTAAAAAGATTTAATAAAAAAAACATCTGAAAAAAAAAAATGCCAAAAATATATTAATAAAAAAAGCATTGTTAGTCCTCTCACCTCGAACCTGAGCCAGGAAAATTATCTAAAGAAAAAAAATTAAATAACAAAAAATTCTTTAAAAAAAATTTAAATATCAAAAAATTATATAAAAAAAAAATGTTAAATATCAAAAAATTATTTAAAAAAAAATGTTAAATATCAAAAAATTATATAAAAAAAAAATGTAAAAT
>CM047528.1:14048010-14050510 GCA_026122265.1 Ammodytes dubius
TTCTAGCAGGAACTTTTAAATGTCTGTCTGTCTGTCTGTCTGTCTGTCTGTCTGCCTGTCTGTCTGCCTGTCTGTCTGCCTGCCTTCCGTCCGTTTATCTATCTATCTATCTATCTATCTATCTATCTATCTATCTATCTATCTATCTATCTATCTATCTATCTATCTATCTATCTATCTATCTATCTATCTATCTATCTATCTATCTATCTATCTATCTATCTATCTATCTATCTATCTATCTATCTATCTATCTATCTATCTATCTATCTATCTATCTATCTATCTATATCTATCTATCTATCTATCTATCTATCCATCCATCCATCCATCCATCCATCCATCCATCCATCCATCCATCCATCCATCCATCTATCTATCTATCTATCTATCTATCTATCTATCTATCTATCTATCTATCTATCTATCTATCTATCTATCTATCTATCTATCTATCTATCTATCTATCTATCTATCTATCTATCTATCTATCTATATGTCTAAAATGAGGCTTAAATGGAACTGCAAAATATCAGTGAACATTTTTTGGGGGACTGGGTTCCAGTGTTAACACACAGCCTAGGCTCCGTAAATGGGCATGTTGCATGTTGCTATAGCTACGGCGGGCCCCCTTTGTTTACACACCAGTTTACAGAGCCTAGGCTGAAATAGAACGTCAGAATATTGGTGGACATTGTTTGCTGTTATAATTTAACAACACATCTGTTGCCTTGAATTAAAGGTGGAGTCAGTGATTCTGGAGAACGCTTGTTGTCAAAATCACTGAATATTTGGGACGACTGTGTCTCAGTTGGTAGAGCGGGTCGGCCGATGATCAAAGGGTTGGAGGTTCGATCCCCGCCCTGCCACCTGTGTCATGGTTGTTGTGTCCTTGGGCAAGACACTTCACCCAACTTGCATCGTGTGAATGTCGATAGTTAGGCTGCTGCTATCGGTGTGTGAATGTGTGTGTGAATGGTAACGTGAGAATGGGAACAGGTCTCCCTTGAAAAAGAGTCTTCGGTCTCAATGGGATTTACCTGTAGAAATAAAGGTTAAAAAAAAAAAAAAAATATCTCCTCATGATCCACTACCTCTCTGTACTGTGTGTGCGCTGAGAAATAATCCAGTGTTAATACACAGCCTAGGCTCCGTAAATGGGCATGTTGCTAAAGCTATGCTGGGCCCCCCTTTGTTTACATACAAGTTTTACAGAGCCTAGGCTGTGTATTAACACCGGCTTTTTCCCCCTAGCTCTCACACAGTACAGACAGGTAGCGGATCATGAGGAGATATTCACTGATTTTGACCAAAAAGTGATTTTGACAATAAGCGTTCTCCAGAATCACTGACTGCACCTTTAAGATATTGTTTGTGTCACCCTACAGTAACCTAAATATATTGCCTTTTCCCTTTACAGAAATCACAACAATTTCACCATAAATTGATGCAGAGAAGGAGCAAATTGGGGCATAAATAGTCACTAGAATGCATGAAATTGAGTGTTTGATGTTCAAAATTTAATGTGTAACCGAAACCCCATGCAGCCATGTCCCATATGGTCACCGGCTGGCCAATCAGAGCGCAGCATTACAGGGCGGGTAATAATACTACAGTAGCATTGAAATGAATGGGACAGCTTATATTACAATGCACACACACACACACACACACACACACACACACACACACACACACACACACACAACACACACACACACACACACACACACACACACACACACACACACACACACACACACACCACACACACACACACACACACCACACAACACACACACACATGTTCAATAACCAAGCAGGCCTTCCCACAATCCTCCTTGGTGGGGACCCTTCTACCCCCAATAGCCTACACACACACTCTCTCTCTCTCTCTCTCTCTCTCCCTCTCTCTCTCTCTCTGTCTCTCTGTTCTCTCTCTCTCTCTCTCTCTCTCTCTCTCTCTCTCTCACACACACACACACACACACACACACACACACACACACACACACACAACACTGACATACTAATGCACAAATTCATTCACACACACCCTCTAAGCCATTTGGATGGAGGGATGCTGATACATACACACACACACACACACACACACACACACACACACACACACACTAATAAACACACACACATTACTACACACTGTGAGTCAATGGGCGGATGTGGACGCATCATGGCGACAGCATCTCCCACTACACACACACACACACACACACACACACACACACACACACACACACACACACACACACACACACACACACACACACACACACACACACACACACACACACACACACACACACACACACACACACACACACACACACACACCCTACCAACCAACCTGCCGTGGCGAGGCCGTCCGGGCCTGCTGTTTCCCCATTTCCATCTCCTGGATTCATCTTCTCGCCTTCTCTCTCTCTCTCTCTCTCTCTCTCTCGCTCTCTCTCTCTTTCCTCTCCTCCGTTATAACGGC
>CM047528.1:14055510-14058010 GCA_026122265.1 Ammodytes dubius
CTAATTGTGTGTGTGTGTGTGTGTGTGTGTGTGTGTGTGTGTGTGTGTGTGTGTGTGTGTGTGTGTGTGTGTGTGTGTGTGTGTGTGTGTGTGTGTGTGTGTGTGTGTGTGTGTGGGGGTGTGTCAGACTGTGTCTCTCTTCAGGAAGGTGTTTGACTCTGTCGGTTGGCTGCTTCGCTCTTACACCGATCTCACAGCTCATGGTGCGTCGCTGATGTGTCTGTCTGTCTGTCTCTCTCTCTCTCTCTCTCTCTCTCTCTCTCTCTCTCTCTCTCTCTCTTTCTCTCTATCTATCTATCAATTTATAGATTTTTTGTGTGTGTGTGTGTGTGTGTGTGAGACTTGTGTCTCTGTCTGTCTGTGTGTGTGTGTGTGTGTGTGTGTGTGTGTGTGTTCTCTCTCTCTCTCTGTCTGTCTCTGTGTGTCTGTGTCTGTCTGTGTGTGTGTGTGTGTGTGTGTGTGTGTGTGTGTGTGTTCCGTCTGTGTGTGTGTGTGTGTGTGTGTGTAGTTCTCAGCTCCGTTCACTACGAACACATCCAGATGTCTGATGAAGTCACAGTGTCGCTGCTCTGTGTCCAGATGTGGATTCAAACCTGCACAGCAAGCAGGTAACACACACACACACACACACACACACAAACACACACACATGTTTTTATATATAGTGGGCGTCCTGGCGAAATGCACCTATTTTATTTTTTTTAAATATATTTTTTTGGCATTTTATTGATAGTGTAGAGACAGAGTTGAAATGGGGCAGAGAGGGGAGTGACATGCAGAGAACCACCGCGGGCTGGAATCGAACCCGGGTCTGCTGCTGGCCGAGGCCCATGGGTGTAATTGTCCGGAATAATAATAATAAATAAATAAATAAATAATAATAATGTCTGTCTGTCTGTCTGTCTGTCTGTCTGCAGCGCTTTCCTCTCCGGGTTGAGTGATGACTCCGTGCTGTTGCTGCTTAACGAAGCCGTCGGCCAATTAGCCGTCAGCGATGACTCATCGGTGGGCGGGGCTTCTGTCAGACTGATCCTCCTCTTAGCCAATCAGGAAGAGGCTCGGGTCCAACCACTCCTGCTGAGGTTTAAAGGTCAGAAATTACACACACGTTTATACATATAGGCTGCGTTCCACTACCCATACTTTCTACTATTTAGGATGTGCCAATTCTTGTGGCCAGATTTAGGATGGTTAGAAGTACCCGGATGTCCTACTTCATGCGGCCAAGATTTTTAGTGTTGAAATCAGCATTGCTATTTGGGCGATTCTGACCCACAATCCAGTGCGCACCGGAAGTGACGTCACATCGACGAAGCCTCCATATGAAAACAAACGGGGATGAGACGGATATAAAAGCAAGAGGCAAGATCAAGGAGCCATGTTGATTAAGTAGCCTACTGCATCCTAACTAGAATATTTTTATCGATGGATGTAGTATATAGAATAGAAAAAAGAAAGAGGAGGAGATTCGGAACTCAGGGTTGTTGTTTTCACTTTTCTGCTGCAGTGGATTGTGGGTCTGAACCTCCATAAATAATAATAATAATAATAATATCTTTATTTATAGCACCTTTCAATACAATGGTTTACAAAGTGCTACAAATCAAACAAATACATACTAATCAAAAATCACATATACAATAAGATAACTACACACACTTATATATGGACACAATAAACCAAACAAGATTATTAGGTGTAGGGGCGCCCTTAGCTCAGTTGGTAAGGCGTCCCCCCCCCCCCCCCCCCCATGGGCCTCGGCCAGCAGCGGACCCGGGTTAGATTCCAGCCCGCGGTCGTTCTCTGCATGTCACTCCCCTCTCTGCCCCATTTCAGCTCTGTCTCAAAAAAAAAAAAGATTATTAGGTGTGTAAACTGGTATTTAAACAAAGGGGCCCACTCTAGCTACCCACACACTAGTTTACAGAGCCTAGGCTGTGTATTAACGCTGGATCTTAATTGAGTGATGGGTTAAATGTAATATTTTCTTCAGGTCTTGACAGCCTATTGGATAAAGACTGGAGGGGGCGTGGCTTCGACCAGGAAGTGGATCAGCTGATCGCTCTCATCCAATCAGACAAACACACAAAGAGTCACTCACAGGTAGGGTCAAGTGTCATTATGATCAGAAACTTTTAGAAGAGTGAGTAAGTTAAAATAATTTTTATTTATTTTTTGTCTGCGTTCATATCCTAGGTGTGTATTTAGTGTGTGTGTGTGTTTACTGAGCGTATGTATGTGTGTGTGTGTGTGTTACTAAATAGTGCATTGTTCGTCCCTAGGCGCGTACTGAGCGCGTGCGAGCAGCGTGTGTGATCCAGGCGGCGTGGAGATCGTATCAAACCAGACGCAGAGTCAAGAGTCTCAACAGAGCAGTTAGTGCCCTGCAGAGGAAATACAGGTCTGTCTGTCTGTCTGTCTGTCTGCCTGTCTGTATGTCTGTCTGTCTGTCTGTGAGGGTTGTTAATATGCACTTGTATTTGGAGTGCTTAATTTACGT
>CM047528.1:14065510-14068010 GCA_026122265.1 Ammodytes dubius
ACTTCAATTCATCCATCATAACGATAGAACTACCAGCCGTCTCTACAAGGTAAATACACACACATAGGCTACAGACACACACACACACACACACACACACACACAGTTATTTTTTTTATTTTTTTGGGGCATTTTTATGCTTTATTGATAGTGTAGAGACAGAGTTGAAATGGGGCAGAGAGGGGAGTGACATGCAGAGAACGACCGCGGGCTGGAATCGAACCCGGGTCCGCTGCTGGCCGAGGCCCATGGGGGGGGGGGGGGGTAGCCCTACTAACTGAGCTAAGGGCGCCCCTCAATTGCCCTTCTTGAGATAAATTAAGTTTTTTCTGATTCTTATTCTGATTGTTTTAGTTTTTTTTTGTTGTCATTTTTGAGGTATTTTTTTCACACTTTTCTGTTGCTTTTTTGTAAATGTTTTCATAATTTTGTGACTCTCTTTGTCTTATTTATTTTTTTGCCATTTTTCTGACCCTTTTCAGGCCTTTCCAATCGCTCTATCAAGATGGCTGGGACTCTCCCCCGGTTCCTCGCTAGGGGTGTTAACCCTCCAACGTTACCCAGGAACGTGACCCTGCCGCGGGGCTTAGCTGAGACCATGAGCACCCTCTCCCTGGCTCCTAGGAGACTGTTCCATGACTGCTGCTCTGTGCTGGACCATCAGACACCAGAAAGTAAGAACTGTGTGTGTGTGTGTGTGTGTCACTGTGTGTGTGTGTGTGTGTCTGTGTCACTGTGTGTATGTGTGTCTGTGTCTGTGTCACTGTGTGTGTGTGTGGTGTGTGTGTGTGTGTGTGTGTGTGTTGTGTGTGTGTGTGTGTGTGTGTGTGTGTGTGTGTGTGTGTGTCACGTGGTGTGTGTGTGTGTGTCACTGTGTGTGTGTGTGTGTTTTGTGTGTGTTGTGTCACTGTGTGTGTGTGTGTTGTGTCACTGTGTGTGTGTGTGTGTCACTGTGTGTGTGTTTTGTCTGTGTGTGTGTCTATGTGTGTCGTGTCTGTGTCTGTGTGTGTGGTGTGTGTGTCTGTGTCACTGTGTGTGTGTGTGTGTGTGTGTGTGTGTGACAACGAGTGTATGTACCGTAAGAATGGAGAACATTACCATTTTCAAACCACTTCAGGAGCAAATTTTTTACAAAATATTGTAATATATTCAAATTAATATATTGTACATTTATATACATTTTTATCCAAGAATACAAAAATCTACTGTTAATACACAGCCTAGGCTCTGTAAACTGGTATGTAAACAAAGGGGGGCCACCGTTTACAGAGCCTAGGCTGTGTATTAACAGTAGATTTTTTTTTCAGCACACAGAGTACAAGCAGGAGATAGGAGATATTCACTGATTTTTTTACCAAAAAGTGATTTAGACAACAAGCGTTCTCCAGAATCACTGACTACACCTTTAATACCTGAAGTTCTAAACGGGCAAGTTGCTAGCTACAGTGGCCCCTTTCCCTTTTGTGTACACACCAGTTTACAGAGTCTAGGCCCTTTTGTTTATACAGTGCCTTGCAAAAGTATTCATACCCCTTGAAATTTTCCACATTTTGACACGTTACAACCACACACATACATTTATTTTATTGGGATTTTATGTGATAGACCAACACAAAGTGGCGCAACATTGTGAATGCTGAATCTGAAGCTTGAGCTATTTTACAAAGAAGAATGGACAAAATATATCAGTCTGTAGATGTGCAAAGCTGGCGGAGACAAACCCCAATAGACTTGCAGCTGTAATGGCAGCGATAGGTGGTTCTACAAAGCATTGACTCAGGGGGCTGAATACTTTTGCACACCATACTTTTCAGTTTTCTATTTATAAAAAAAATTAAAACCACGTTTCATTTTCATTCCACTTCACAATGTTGCGCCACTTTTTTTTTTTTTTTTCAAAAAGGACTACCAATCATATTTATTTATTTTGCACACACTCAACACACTCAACAAATACATTAACACATGTAAAGATTAAAAGAGTATGTGCTGGAGAGGTCAGAAACCCGAATGGGCTTATCGAGTGACCTCTCCAGGTTACATATAAACAAAAAAAAATATATAGAAAAAAATATATATATATATATATATATAAAAAGAAAACAATTACCAAAACCAAGCAAACAAAACAAAAACAAAAAACATCAAGACCTACAAACAATCACAAAGGAATAAACTGCATCTAAATAAAAAGAAAAGAAAACTCAAAAGAAAATAAATGTACATGTGTGGTTGTAACGTGACAAAATGTAGAACATGTCAAGGGGTATGAATACTTTTGCAAGCCACTCTATCTATCTATCTATCTATCTATCTATCTATCTATCTATCTATCTATCTATCTATCTATCTATCTATCTATCTATCTATCTATCTATCTATCTATCTATCTATCTATCTATCTATCTATCTATCTATCTATCTATCTATCTATCTATCTATCTATCTATCTATCTATCTATCTATCTATCTATCTATCTATCTATCTATCTATCTATCT
>CM047528.1:14083010-14088010 GCA_026122265.1 Ammodytes dubius
AGTGGGCGGAGCCACTTCGAGGCTCTGAGCGTCCTATTGGCTGTCGTCTGTCTGGAGCTGACCAACGAGGAAGTGACTGTGGATCTGATACGACTGGCGCTCGCTATGCAGGTTGGGACACAAGATATAACACTCTGAATGATAATAATAACTGACAACACACACAGACAGACAGACAGGCACACACACAGACGGACGGGCGGGCGGGGCGGGCGGGCGGGCGGGCAGACAGACAGACAGACAGACAGACAGACGGACGGACAGACAGACTGGCTGGCTTGCTCTCGCTATGCAAGTAGGAGCAGATAAGCTTTTATTGATATTAATATTTTTTTATTTTTTTTTATTATTATAATTTTAATTTATTATTATTATTATTTATTTAATTTTATTTTATTTTATTTTATTTTATTTTATTTTATTTTATTTTATTTTATTTTATTTTATTTTATTTTATTTTATTTTATTTTATTTTATTTTATTTTATTTTTATTTATACAGGTAATCTCTTGTGACGCGAGGTCTCATTTACTGAGGAGACCTGTTTATATATCTATCCATCCATCCATCCATCCATCCATCCATCCATCCATCCATCCATCCATCCATCCATCCATCCATCCATCCATCCATCCATCCATCCATCCATCCATCCATCCATCCATCCATCCATCCATCCATCCATCCATCCATCCATCCATCCATCCATTCATCCATCTAATAGTAATACTAATGTTATGTTGATGCTATCTATCTATCTATTTATTTATTTGTTTATTGAACAGGGACAATGTACAGCACATAAGCAGTACCAGATTTAGCTATAAGCTAATTTTCATCTGTAGTCCCTGGGCAGGAAACAGAGTATTACATCTCTGTCAAGATGGGAAACCTCGCACTGAAGTATAAAAACAATAACACACAATTTCACAACAGTAAAACACAACAACACAGTACGACAATACAATCACAACATTTAGGACACCACAACAACAACAACATCACAACAGTAAGACACTAAGAAAACAGGACATCACAACATTAAGAAAACAATCTATGCATGATGGGTACATGCTTGGGTTGATTTCAGCCATGACTTCATCTTACATTTAAAACCAGCAAAGGTGTTCCACTCTCTTATCTCGCTTAGTACTAAGTTCCAAGACTTGGTGGCTCTAACTGAAAAAAACGGATGTGCCAAACTCAGTGGATCTGTGCTGTACTACACAGTCCCCTCTGTTAGACGTTCTAGTTCTCCTTCCAACTAACTGTCCGTCCTCTCTTGTGATTGGCTGTTAGGAAATGGCGTTATCCAATCAGGAGAGTCTGTCGGTGTTTAGCAGATGTGGCGTTCACGCCGTGTGCGCCGCGTTCTTCCACCTCCTGTCGCAACTCGCCCCGACTGCAGCAATGCACCCGCACGTCACACAGGTTAGAGTGTTAAAAATGTTTTGAATAATTTTTTTTTCCTTAGAAAGGGTCTCATATACTGTATGTCCATGTTTCTGCATATTTTGGACCAAGGCCTAGTGCCGCCATCTTGAAAGTGTCATAGTTGGAATGTCATCAGGTGCATTGTTTAAAATGTAGAATTGTTCTTGTCCTTGAAGGCCACTGTAGCTTCTGTTATTATTCTAAAGGGGTGGGGTTACCCAGGGAGCGTTGCATTCTAGAACTTTGTAGAACTTTCTTGATGATGTCATATTACACACTGCACCTTTAAGTGTCCCTGGGTGTTTAGAAGGGCACCCACAAATGACATGTATTATTATGTAATTATTATTATTTGATAGCTACAATATATCTTGTTCTTTCATTTCATTCTTTCTGACTTGCTTTGGCAAATTTGTTCATAACACACAGTGTGTGTGTGTTTTCAATGTGTAATAAATTATTGAGTGTGTGTGTGTGTGTGTGTGTGTGTGTGTGTGTGTGTTTTTGCAGGTGATAGACAGTAGACAGAGGAGTGCTGCACATCTGCTGCCGTCAGTCGTTTTCTGTGACAAACCTCGGTAAGAAGAAAGTTAATTTTTTTAGTTTTATTGTTTTTCTCCCCATCTAATTTTGACAATTTTTAGAAAAATGTGTTGGTGTGTAAGCGCTAAGGGAGCATGTTTAAATAAAACCTGTGAACCTTAACTTTTAAATGTATTTTATTTCATGTTTCTATGTGCTACGCAGGCTTAGATATTAAGGTTTCGGTAGACGTGACAATTCTTCTATTTTTTCAGAAAACCCTCAGGCATTAAGGACAAGCATCCTAGATTGCAATAGTCATCAATGGGTTAAGAGTGAAAATCATGAATTGGTAACTTATTTTTTGTGTGTGCATGTCTGTGTGTCTCTGCCTGGTGTGTGTGTGTGTGTGTGTGTGTGTGTGTGTGTGTGTGTGTGTGTGTCCCTCTCTGTGTGTGTGTGTGTGTGTGTGTGTGTGTCTGTCTGGTGTGTGTGTGTGTGTGTGTGTCTCAGTCTCCCTCTCGGTGAGCTGAAAGTGGATAAAGAGTTTCTTTTCGACCAATCGGAGCTCGGCGCGGCCCTGTCAGCAAGTAACTTCAGTTCACACTGCGATCTCCTCAACACCCCGTACACACCAGAGCTCACAGGTCAGACACACACACACACACACACACACACACACACACACACACACACACACACACACACACCGAGCGCGCGCACACGAGTCCCCCAACACACACACACTGCTGACTGCTACTGACACGTTAATTGACAGTTATCCAAACTCTGTCTTATCTTTCAAATACCTAATAGTAATGGTAATGGGGTTGACAATGTTGTCATGGCGTGCAGCATAGCCTCCTTTTATACACAGTGCAGCCATTTACTATATAGGCAAAAGTTTGAGTGCATTGTGCAGTATGGATGGCAGTTTGCAAGGTACCATAATATCAGATTGTATAGGTAACACTTGTACAGCTCGATTCTTCTTTAGGATTCAACACTTAATTAATTAACACATTTTCTGTTTCATTTCACTTAACAAAACACATGGAATTAGTGGTTATCTTTACACAATACACTAAGGAATGTTGCCCTACTCTATAGCCAACTTCTACAAAGTAACTTACTGATAATAACCTTTAACAGTGTAAAATTAGCCATCACTGATAGCAGCCAAATGAACTGTCTAATATGTTTCTTTGTTTACCTGCTTCCTACGGGCACTGCACTAGTATCAATACATGTACCTTATTTTTGTTATTTTAGATATTTTTTTACCTTAGCTTTATTCATTTTTTTATCTATTTTTATTGTACCTTATTTTACTTATTTTTATTGTACCTTATTTTTACTTATTTTTATTGTACCTTATTTTACTTATTTTTATTGTACCTTATTTTTACTTATTTTTATTGTACCTTATTTTACTTATTTTTATTGTACCTTATTTTACTTATTTTTATTGTACCTTATTTTACTTATTTTTATTGTACCTTATTTTACTTATTTTTATTGTACCTTATTTTAGGCCTGTACAGCACTTTGTCTCTGCTCTGGTTTGATGAAAGCGCTTTATAAATAAAGTTGGATTGGATTGGATCAATAAACCTTTATAGCATTTTACAGAACATTTCTGTATTCTTGTGTTAAATACTCAGCCAGAGATTTTGTGTTTCAGATGAGGACCGTCTGTCCAGAAGGAAAAGTATCATCGACGTCGTGTCTCTGCAAATGGATATGATGGATCCACAGAGTCCTGAGAGAGAAAAGGTCTGTCTGTCTGTCTGTCTGTCTGTCTGTCTGTCTGTCTGTCTGTCTGTCTCTCTGTCTGTCTGTCTGTCTGTCTGTCTGTCTGTCTGTCTGTCTGTCTGTCTGTCTGTCTGTCTGTCTGTCTGTCTGTCTGTCTGTCTGTCTGTCTGTCTGTCTGTCTGTCTGTCTGTCTGTCTGTCTGTCTGTCTGTTTACCTGTCTGTTAACCTGTCTGTCTGTCTGTCTGTCTGTGTGTCTGTCTGTCTGTGTGTCTGTCTGTCTGTCTGTCTGTCTGTCTGTCTGTCTGTCTGTCTGTCTGTCTGTTCTGTCTGTTTACCTGTATGTCTGGCTGGCTGTCTGTCTGTCTTGAAAATAAAATATTTTTTAACGTATTAACTAAGGATGTGTTTGTCTGTCTCCAGCAGCCTCAGACGGAGCAAATCACCTTTGAGACTTTGAAGAACACCATCGGTGAGCCGTCCATTCAAAACTATTTGAGTACAGAGAGAGAGAGACAGGGAGGGAGACAGGGAGGGAGAGAGAGAGAGAGGGAGGGAGAGAGGGAGGGAGAGAGGCAGACAGGGAGGGAGGAAGAGAGAGAGACAGGGAGGGAGGGAGACAGACAGGGAGGGAGGGAGAGAGGGAGGGAGACAGGCAGACAGGGAGGGAGGAAGAGAGAGAGACAGGGAGGGAGGGAGACAGACAGACAAACAGATAGACAGACAGACAGGGAGGGAGGGAGGGAGGGAGGGAAGGAGGGAGGGAGGGATACAGACAGACAGGCAGGGAGGGAGGGAGGGAGGGAGGGAGGGAGACAGACAGACAGGCAGGGAGGGAGGGAGGGAGACAGGTAGGGAGGGAGGGAGGGAGGGAGGGAGACAGGGAGGGAGGGAGACAGGGAGGGAGGGAGGGAGGGAGACAGACAGACAGGCAGGGAGGGAGGGAGGGAGACAGGCAGGGAGGGAGGGAGGAGAGACAGGCAGGGAGGGAGGGAGACAGGGAGGGAGGGAGGGAGAGAGACAGGGAGGGAGGGAGGGAGAGAGACAGGGAGGCAGACAGGGAGGGAGGGAGGGAGGGAGGGAAGAGAGACGAGGGAGGGAGGAGACAGGAGGGAGAGGAGAGAGGAGGAGGGAGAAGGAGAGAGAGGGAGAGGAGAGGGAGGGAGGGAGAGACAGGGAAGGGAGGAGGGAGGAGGGAGGGAGACAGGGAGGGGGGAGAGAGGGAGGGAGGGAGACAGGGAGGGAGTAGGGAGGGAGGGAGGGAGACAGGGAGGAGGGGAGAGGGAGGGAA
>CM047528.1:14093010-14095510 GCA_026122265.1 Ammodytes dubius
ATGTACCTTTTGTCTCTTGGATGTTTATTAAAGACAAACTGTTCGATAAAGCTGCCAATATATATATATATTTTTTTAAACACGGTTTATCACAATAAGGGGAGAATAGTTGGCACAGCCTGTACCCTGTATATGTACACACCCACACCCAATGGTCTGCATCCAATCAGCAGGCATTTGAGGACTGACATTTTTATTTTAACTATTCTACTGCACCAGATTGATGGATTTAACTAACTGACGTGCAAAATTTTCTCCGGGGGGGCAACCCCCCGGACCCCCCTTAGTCAATGTTCGCCCCTGGGCTAAGCCCCGATGTCTCAAGATCCTAACAACGCCCCTGGTTGGATAGATAGATAGATAGATAGATAGATAGATAGATAGATAGATAGATAGATAGATAGATAGATAGATAGATAGATAGATAGATAGATAGATAGATAGAAAGACAGATGGATAGATAGATAGACAGACAGACAGACAGATAGATAGATAGATAGATAGATAGATAGATAGATAGATAGATAGATAGATAGATAGATAGATAGATAGATAGATAGATAGATAGATAGATAGATACATAGATAGATACATAGATCGACAGATACAGATAGATAGATGGACAGACAGACAGACAGACAGTATTTTACCAGAATGCTGTTTTCCGATCCCAGATCCTGACAGATGGGATTCTCCCAGCACTGACCAACTGCTCCTTTGGCCACGCCCACAATCACCGCAGCAACCAATAGCCACGCAGCGCACATCCTCCTATCAGCCAATCACAGACAAGCACACACACAGGTCAGTTTTTTTCTGTTAAAAAATGCATACAAATACAGCTCTGGAAAAAAATGAAGAGACCACTCCAAATGTTCAGTGTCTCTCGTTTTTTTACTATTTATAGACATATGTTTGAGTAGAATGAACATTTTGGTTTTATAATATAAACTACTGACAACATTTCTACCAAATTCACAAAACATTTTTTGTCATTAAAGAGCATTTTTCAATAAGTAATGTAGAGATGAAGATTGAAGAAAAATCCAGACTGGTCTCTTCATTTTTTCTTGAGCTGTATATACAAATAAATTGAAAGGATAGCCAAGTTTTTTTTTTTATAAAGACACATCACAATATTTACCAAGACACAAGCAGGCAAAGGCATTTTTCGATCACTTTTCAAATTTGAGAATTTTTGTCTATTTATCTTCCATAACATGTCTTCTTTCATTCTAGTATAAATCGAAGGTACAAATTTTTTTTAGAATATCCTAACTTTATAAAACATATTGTTTTCATACTTCAGTGTTAGGGTTTCTCTTTTTTGTATATTTTATTTATACAATTTTTTCAAAACAAAGAGAGACAATCCCATCCAAAACACAGTAAACGACAGACAGAAACAGACAGCCAGCACTCACTCAATACACAAATCATCGATACTATGTAAAACGGTCAGGTAAACTTAAAGGTGCAGTGTGTAATATGACATCATCAAGAAAGTTCTACAAAGTTCTAGAATGCAACGCTCCCTGGTAACCCCACCCCTTTAGAATAATAACAGAAGCTACAGTGGCCTTCAAGGACAAGAACAATTCTACATTTTAAACAATGCACCTGATGATATTCCAACTATGACACTTTCAAGATGGCGGAACTATGCCTTGGTCCAAGATATGCAGAAATATGGACATATATGAGACCCTTTCTAAGGGAAAAAAAATATTAAAACATTTTTTTTCAGCTATTATGCACAAAATTAAATGTACTTATGGATATTATAATGACTTTCTACAAAATCTGCTTGGAAATAAAACCCAAAATTCTACACACTGCAGCTTTAAAAAGGAATAAAACAATATTTTAATAAAAAGAACCTCAGGACCCAGTTTGAGGTCTTTCCCTCTTGATGTGTTCTATGAAGGGGCCCCAGATATTTTTAATAATAAAAAGTGTGGAGTGACGTATTTGTCACAATAACAGAAATGGTAATAAGCTAATCAATTAATTTTAGTGTTTCATTTATTTTGAATCAATATATAATATGTTCTTTTGCTAAATTCAAAGTACATTTGAACAAATCTAAACAAAAATTAATGACAACACATTGTAATATTAGGGTTAAAAAAAAAGTTTGGATAATATTTTGGATAAAAAAATTTAAATTTCCAAAAAAAAAAAAAATGAGAAAACATCAGAAATGTGTTCTCTGTGGTCTACTTAGTCTATGGTCCATCCCTCATATTTTTCCTATAAGTAGAACTGGGGGCGGGTTCTTATGGGTTAAAATAACCCGCTTTGCAATGACCATACCAGGGAAGAGTCAGGGAATAGTTGGAGCAGCCCAATAGCTTAGGGTTTCCCTTTTTTTTTAACTTAAGTTTTTATTGGGTTTTTTGCACATTTTACAATTATCAAACCACATATATGCAAAAATACATCCAGAATAAAGAATAGTCTCGAATAGAGCTGCATGTGATTGGATTAACAATTCTTA
>CM047528.1:14100510-14125510 GCA_026122265.1 Ammodytes dubius
TTACATAGAAATGATTCTGAAACAGTTTAACCTTTAGGCTTTAAGTTAACCTCAAAGATAGTTAAATAAATGTATCTAGAGTTGTTTTGTTCTGTAACTGTTGTGTGTGTGTGTGTGTGTGTGTGTCTGTCTGTCTGTCTGTCTCTCGCTCGCTCGCTCGCTCTCTCTCTTTGTGTGTGTGTCTCTGTGTGTGTGTGTGTGTGTGTGTGTGTGTGTGTGTGTGTGTGTGTGTGTGTGTCTCTCTCTCTCTCTCTCTGTCTCTCTCTCTCTCTGTGTGTGTGTGTCTGTCTGTCTCTCACAATTGAGGGAAAATGTCTTAAGGTCTTTGAAGAACATTTATCATTGACTAAATGACCACACTGTAATAAAACATATTTCTCTTTATTCTTCCCAGGTGCCTTTAACGTGAGCAGGATGTTTGCTGTGTCAGATGTCCGTCCTGCTAACCGGCTATCTGGAGTATCTGGTACGTTGTCATAGTTTCTTTCTCTCTCTCTCTGTCTCTGTCTCTGCCTGTTTACAGATTGTAACACCAGACTTTATTTTAAGCACACACAGACAGTAGTACAGACAGGTAGCGGATTGTGAGGACATATTCATTGATTTAAAAAAAAAAAAAAAAAATTATAATAGCTGCCTTCAACCATCCCTCACCCTTTTGACCTTTCCTCTCTAGTCTACCAACAGTCAGTTCACAGCATGGGGGGGTTTGCTAATGACATGATGTCTTGTATTTTTTTTGTGGGGGAGGGGTGGGCTGTGCTGTCTCATAAAAACACCCCCTATATTATTCCTCCTTCTCCATTCCACACATGACTTACCCACTGTCTAATGAACAGCTACTCTGTTATAACATTGACTCCTGCCTAATGTCTGTGCGTGTGTTTATGCACTATTACCTTGACGGAGGCCTACCCCACGATTAGACATGATTGCCATATCAATATGCAGAAATCTAAATGGATTAACCTACTGCAAAGCTAATGAGCAAGCCGCCGCACAGCTGGGGACAGTGAGAATTAGCATTTTAGTCATATTTTCTGAGGTGATGTGAGAATATATAATTGAAGAGAGGAGAGTGAGAGTGAGACTGTATTATTTTTTTTTTGTCTTTTCCTAGGGCTACTTAAATCACCCTCAAAGATAGTTGTGTGTGTGTGAGAGAGAGAGTGTTACTTGGTGAAGGATAGTCTGTTGAAGCTATTGATTGAGTGTAGGAGCTGTTGTGTTGATTCTAGCCCCCCCTGTTGGACAAAAGCAGTTTTGTTTTTACCACGCCAGCTGTTGTTCCTGGGTGAGCGTATACCCCATGACAAAGGCATTAAGAAAAAACTACATACATTTGCACTGACGGTCTTGTTTTGCTGTTACATGTAATTTATGATCATCAGAGGAAAAATGAGACCCCGTTTGTTTTCATATGGAGGCTTCATCGATGTGACGTCACTTCACGTGCGCACTGGATTGTGGGTCAGAATCGCCCAAATAGGATGCAGTTTTCAACACTAACAATGTTGGCCGCATGAAGTAGGACATCCGGGTACTTCTAACCATCCTAAATCTGGCCACAAGAATCGGGACATCCTAAATCTTTTTTCTACATACTATATAGTAGAAAGTATGCGATTCGGAATGCAACCATTGTGTTAGGGGAAGTGGTGTTCACGTGCTGTTTTGAGGCTGAAGTCCTCCAGTGGATGTGAGTTTTGGGGCTTATTGAATGAATGAATTGATATTGTCGTTTGACGTGCATGTACTGGGACATCCTAAATGTTTTTCTGGCATACTAAATAGTAGGGAAGTATGTATGTGGATTGGAACTCAAGGAATGTTTAAGAATACCCAGGATTCATTCCCCTGCTCCCTGTAGGTACACACTTAAAACAGGAGATGTCACTGTTGACCTATTTAGCTGGATTGAACATGAACTTAATTAACTGTCCCCTCCA
This sequence comes from Ammodytes dubius, assembly GCA_026122265.1. NCBI lineage: Eukaryota > Metazoa > Chordata > Actinopteri > Uranoscopiformes > Ammodytidae > Ammodytes > Ammodytes dubius. The sequence goes on from CM047528.1 coordinate 14,102,460, forward strand.
ATACCCATACTTCCCTACTATTTAGTATGGCAGAACAAATATTTAGGATGTCCCAATACTAAATTCTAGTATGCTGAAAATACAGAAATGGGCCAATAAGTCCAATGGCATCTTGGAGTATTTGTCTTTTGTTGACATTTCTGGACAAATAGAAGAAAAAAAATCTTCCTTATCTGATTTTCTTTCTCTCCTGTCTGTGGCCCTAAAATTCTTCTGTACTTTAGTATTTAGTGTAGTAAAGAGAAAAAGTATGTGATTTGAAAGTCAGGGACATTTTACTTACTTACCTACTTACTTCTTTTCTGTTTTCTCTGTACAGGTGTGCTGGAGTGGTTTTCCCCCCTCATCCAATCAGAACAATCATCAGTGAATGCAGTACACCTGTGTGACTCTCTCTCTCTGCCTGATTACTGGCTCAGCCCTTCCACACTCTGTTTGTGTGAGCTTTGGATAACACCACTAACAGGCACATGGCTGGCAATAGCAGGCTAGGTAAGTTACGGTCACCCTACACATGCAGACAGTAGGTCAACCAAAGAGTAGTTTGTGGAACTTATTAGTTATTTTAAGCTCGTTACTGTGAGGGAATTTTGGCTCTTTAGTTGTAATATTAATGGGAAAGATTGAGAGGTCATATATGCCTGTCTTGTGTGTCTGTCTCTCAGACTCTAGGTCAGCCTTGGAGCCTGTTAGGAGACACTTAGGTCAGCTGTATAGATAAAGTCTCATCTCCTTAGACTCCAGAATGTTATGGTTCACTGTGTTCAGCTCTGAACCAAAACATCGGTACGCTTGGTGCCCGAGCCGGGGAGGGGGTAGAGATAGCGCGAGGTTAAAACACAGCTCTAAGCATGAGTTTTAGGCAGAATTGAAGTGCAAGTCATGAGAGTTGCAGTCCGGTTCTCCTTGGCCAAGTCTGTAATAAATATTGCTTCATAATTCATCCAAGTCTCCTGAAATATTCTTCCACCTGAGTTGACCTCCAACCTTAACAGAACTTCCATCACAGTTACTTTGTGATTGTTAAGATGATGAAGCTTGTAGAACTGTTACAATACAAAACGAGTGTAGGACTAAGAATGGTGCTGTTTGTTTTCATTGTTGAATTTTGTAATAGTTGTTGGAAATGTTGTATTTTTCCTAAAGCACTCTGTTTAGTTGCAGAGTTAGTGAGTAGGTAGGTAGGTAGGTAGGTAGGTAGGTAGGTAGGTAGGTAGGTAGGTATGGTACTAGGGATGGCCATTTAGTATTTTATTCTTTAATTGGTTAACTGTTAAGATTTAATGTAGACTATTTATAGTTAAATACCTGAAACATTATAGCAGGCTCCCAACCTTTTGTTTGTTTATTCATTTAAAATCTATTCAGGGACCAGTAGCCAATTTAAATGCCTACAATTTGACATTCACACGGCACCTTGTCTGTTGTGAGAATAGGTTGAATGTAGGAGCTGAAATGTATGTCAATTTCAGTCACTTATTGCAATAAGTGACTGAAATTGACATATATTTCCACACACAGGCTTAGTGGATGGGTAGCCATTGCGATATCAAAATAAGAGTCTGGATTTGAGAGAAAGGAAGATGAATTGAATTTTTTGTAACCGTTTAACCCTTAGCATTAACTGTTAAAGATCTTCTTAATGGTTAATAGGTTAACCATGGACATCCCTAGTAGGCAGGTAGGTAGGTAGGTAGGTAGGTAGGTCCAGTTTTGTTAAATTAGTTTCATTTGTTTGTCAACTTGCTTTGTTTTGAAGGCTGTGTTATATTTTTGACTTGATTAGTGAAATAAAAGTCCTTTTAATGTTGCTACCTTTACTCTGACTCGGTCAATATTATTTGGTTGTTGTGTGTAGTGGCTTTACCTGTAGCTTATCTAGCTTACTACTCAGAGGGGCAATGGTTAGCTGTGAGTTTGAGCAATCTGTAATTGATTGAATGTCCAGAGAGTTGCTGTATAGTTGGATATGTCAGTCCTTTTATTGATGCCAAAAACAGTTCAAAAGAAAATAGTTGCCATTCATATAAAACCAAAAAGCTATTTCCAGAACACAAACATGGTTGAAAACTTTGTGGTCTTCCCCATTACACACCTGACTGTAATCACAGGTTGCCAGGTATTTCTAATATCCACCCTCTGCAGTCACCAATGCCACAACTCTCTATATTTCATTCAATAAACCAACAGCTATTTGAGTCTAACATTGTGTTTGTTTGTTATTTACCTGTGGTGCTCCAACAGGTGTGTTTAATCAATGAAGAGGTAAGCTTGTCATTGTCTGTATTTCTTTGATTTCTTTCTTTCTTTCTTTCTTTCTTTCTTTCTATCTATATTTTTTCTCCCTTTATTTATGATATATCCTGTAGTATTTTGATTGTCAATATGATTTAAATCTGTCCACTTGTCTATTCATTTTCCTTTAGTGGTGGAGTCTAAATGGACATATGTAGATTCAGAAATGAAATGTATGATGTGTGCTGGAAAATGTTTGATGTGAATAAACGGCCACAGATGTGTCCAGATAAATTAAGTGATTGGTTTGACTCCTTCTTCTTCTAACTTTTACACTTAGTTTCTTATTTCTTATTAAGTGATAACTCATGTAATTGTCCCTCAAGTTTTCTTCTCTGTCCGTTGTTCTCCTTTCTCCTTTCCTTCTTTGATAGAGTAGAGTATTGTGGGCCATATTATTTTGCTGGACATTAGAAGACTTTCGTAACCTTTAGTTTGATATGTTGGGACTTGAACCTTCTCAGATTATGATTTTAATTGACTATCTAAAACCTTAGTATGTCATCAGATGAATTTCTCATAAGTACTTAACAGAATGACTTTGGATCATATGTCCTCTCATTCAGTTCATTTTCATCTGGTGGGGCAGCTTAACTTTTTCTTCTTCTTCTTCTTCTTGTTCTGAAGAAGGTCTAACAGGTTTTACTTTCTAACAATCTAACAAACAATCTTCAGGAAAACATGCTGTAGAGTTTTTATCGCTGGAGCATTGAGACTGTCCGAAGCCACGGCATCTGTCTGTGGTTTGCCAGTTGTACTCCAGAGGGTTGTACAAGGCTTTGGATGTTCTCTTCTCTCTCTCGTGAGGATGTCTCCAATAGACACTGCCTCAGGAGAGCTCATAGCATCTTCAGAGATTCATCCCACCAAGGACCAGGCTAAATCCATACTGGTTTCAACTCCACCACCCACCCACCCACCTATCTATCTCCAGAAGTAATGGACTTATTGTTGAGACCATGTACTTCAACTTCAATAGATGTATCTTGACTTGAACTTCTTGTTCAGACAAATGGACAACTGGTTCCTTGCTCACATCCAATGTTGAAAGAGAAAACAGAAGCCATGGATGAAATGACCTCCAAGTTTATTTCTTTATTTGAAAGAAGTAAAACATTTAAAGGAGCGTTGTAGTGTGAGAGAACTTGGGTAGGGAGAAGACCAGCATTCAGGAAGACATTTTTCTGGCATTTTTGGACGTCCTCTCCTTTGGAGAAGTCGGTTGTTGAGTCTGACACCCAAGCTGTTGGCAGTGGAGGATGGGAATTACCACAGAGACACAAAGGAGCTGTCGCGCAGCAGAGAACAAGAATGTTTAATTGAAATGGATGAGGTAGAGTCACAGAATGATTAGAGTGTGGGTGATATTAAGCCCTGTACCCCACCACCATCTGACTTCTATGGGTGAAAGGAATTGGACAGTGTGGCATATATATATGGTTGAGGAAAAACATTTTTGAGGCAAGACAGCGGTGTATTGTGAGGGAACTTAGGTAGTTTGGGTAGTTAGCAGACAAGTGCTAGGAACAGAAAATGCACTTGTTGTGAGTTGCAGCAATGGAGGTCAGGACTCCCACATAAACCAAAGGACCTGGAGGGCACAGAAGAGAAGAAAAAGTTAAAGTTTAACTGAATGAGTTAGAGTCACAGCATGTAATGACTTCAGACTTTATTGTCCCCAAGGTGAAATTCTTTTTCATGGATAAAGTTTGCAGTGTCTCTGAGAGTGTGTTGGGGAAGATTAGCAGCAGGTGAAGGCTGTTAGTGTGATCAGGTCTCACTGATGGCATGGAAGGTCCAGGGCTAGCTAGGAACAAAGGCAGAGATTAGCTCAGTTTTCTCAGTAGCTAACTGGAAGTTTAAAAGGCCTCCCGTGACTAGGAGAAAAAATGAGGGTTTATGTGCTGAGCTGTTGTGGGTTAGGGTAGGAGCGCACTTACCTTTTGAAGGGTCTTGAGTGAGGCCTGTAGCATCTGTAAGAGAAAGCAGAGGGTTAGAGTTAGCAGAAGTTCTAGGAGAAATAGCAGATAGTGTGCCGTCCTTTCGCTCTACTGAGCTAACTGAAAGGTTTAAAAGGCCTCTTGTGACTGGGAAAAAAATGATGATGGGCTGTGAGTAGTGTAGGAGAGCACTTACCTGGAAGAAGGACCAAGAGTTGCGGCTCGGCTCGCTATGTCCTCGCTATTCTGAGTCTTTCCGAGTCTTAGAGTCTCCCGGTTGACTTTGGTAGACTTCGGTTAGCGCCGGGCAACAATGCCATGCGCCATTGTGGGAGAGCCTCTTGTACCTGCCTCGGCCAATCGCTGCCCTTCAGCCTTGATTGCTGCACCTGGGACCGACCAATCACAAGCCTCACCTTGATTGGACTTGACGACACCTGTGAAGACTACACATTAAATATAAACTAGAAAATCAAATTAAAGTTACTATAAACAGGACACAAACTAAGCCAAGGAACCAAAATTACTTCCAGACCAACCCTTGTTTGACAAAGTTAAAGACACAAATACACATTTCTAAAAATATTCACTCAAAACTGCTTTCTGCAACCTCAAAACACCTGAGAAAGACTGTCATCTTAAAGTATTGTTCATTCACCCACTTGTCTGGGATCTTATTTAGAATGAATTGTTGCATTAATGTGGCATGGCAGTGTTGATCGGTCTGTGACACTGCTGAGGTGTATGGAAGCCCCGTTGCTTTGATAGTGGCCTTGAGCTCATCTGTATTGTTGGGTCTCATCTTGACAATACTCAATTCTCTATTGAGTTAGGGTCATGAAAGTTATCTGGCCAATCCAGCACAGTGAAACCATGGTCAGCCAACCACTTACTAGTGTTTATTGGTGCTGTGGACAGGTGTCAAGTCTTGCTGGAAAAAGGACAATTTCCATCTCCATAAAGCTTTCGCAGATGGAAGCATCATGTGCTCTAAAATCTTCTGTTAGACGGCTGTGTTGACTTTGAACTTGATAACACAGTGGACCAAACAGGCAGATGACATGCTACCAGACAATCCTCATTGATCCAAATGAATGAGATGTTATATTTATTTCTAAGTCAAATTCCCAAAGTCTGGAGGACAGTGTTGAGGCAAAAGATCTTCTTTCAACAGTCGGTGACACCACCAAAAACTTGGTCCTGATAAAACACTGTTCACTCAGAGGTCAATCTACTCAGATCCCTAGACATGAATAAGTTGCCCACTCCCTACCCAAAGGCTACATACCTCGGCCCTTCACCAATCTGACTTCTTTGTTGCCTCCCTACCTTAACCCTAGCCTGATCCTACCAAACCTAGTACTTCATTTCATTTGTACACAAGGTCTGGACTCACTCAATTCACAAACTATAACTCACCATCATTGTTCTCAGCCACTCCCTCTGTTCGCTGATCGGGACAGGTACAAATCTATCCAGAAAAAGCCCACAAATAGATCGCAGACCCAGACTGACTACTGAAGGGAAATGAAAATTGAGCAGAAGTAGTCAGTCTGGTCTGCGATGTATTTGTGGACTTTTTCTAGATAGATTTTTTACCTGTCCGATCAGCAAACAGAGGAAGTTGCTGAAAAGAATGATGGTGAGTTAATGTTTGTGAATGGAGTGAGTCCAGACCTTGTGTCCAAATGAAATGAAGTACTATGATCTGGTAGGAACAGGTTAGGTGTTAAGGAAGGAAGGTAGGTAGGTAGGGAGGGAGGGAGGCAGGCAAGCAACAAAGAAGTCAGATGGGTAAAGGGCCGAGGGATGTAGCCTTTGAGATGGGGAGTGGGCAACTTGTTGATTCCTAGGTGATCCGAGTAGATTGACCCCTGAGTGACAGTGTTTCATCCAGGACCAAGTAATTTGGTCGTACATGGTGGTGTCACCGACTGTTGAAAGTAGATGTTTTCCCTCAACACTGTTCCTCCAGACCTTGGGAATTTGACCTATAAATGAAATCATAACATCTCATTCATTTGGATCAGTGAGGATTGTCTGGTAGCATGTCATCTGCTGTGTTTGGTCCACTGTGTTATCAAGTCAAAAGTCAACACAGCCGTCTACCAGGAGATTTTAGAACCTACATGCTTCCATCTGCTGACAAGCTTTATGAAGATAACAATTACCCCTTTCCAGCAAAGACTTGGCACCTGTCCACAGCGCAGACATCACTGGTTAGCTGACCGTGGTATCGCTGAGCTGGATTGGCCAGAGAATTCTCCTGACCCAAACCACTGGGAGAATCTGGGGAGAATTGTCAAGATGAAGATGATACAGACGAGCTGAAGGCCTCTATCAAAGCAACCTGGGCTTCCATAACACCTCAGCAGTGCCACAGACTGATCAACATGCCACATTAATGAGATAATTCATGCCAAATAAGATCAAAGACGATGTACATAGTAGATGAATGAAGATACTTATATAAAAGAACATTTCTGTATCTTACCTTTTTTTTTGGATTGGCCTTGTGGAATATCCAAGATTTTCACATGCTGGATTTTTGATTTTCATGAGCTGTAAGCCGGAGTCCTGAAAAGTTAAACAAAAAAATGCCTATAATATATCACATACATCTAGAATATACAGAACTTTCACTTTTTCATTTGAATTACATTTAAAAAAAGAGCTTTTCCATCATATTCCAATTTAATTGATTCATGCAATATGTCATGCCAAATAACATCCCAAACCACATATTCAATGAAAATACTTTTCTTGATTAGCCATATGGAATAATCTAATATCTTCTGAGGATTGAATTGTGATTTCAATTAGCTGGAAGCTGGAACTTGCTCAATTAAACAAAAAGGATCCTAAAATACAGTCCCCTCAAAAGTAGTGCAACAGTTAGGCCAATTCCTTTGTTCTTGCTATAGACTGGAAACATTTATGTTTGACACCAAAATATAAATATCAGACAAGAGATCAACACTTCAGCTTTCATTTCCAGCTACTTACATCTGTATCTGATACACAACTTATTTGTAAAGGAACACCATATTTTTAGGTTAGCAAAAATATTCAAACAGCTAGACTCAAGAGTACAACTTCATACTTTTAGAGGGGACTGCATATCACTTAATGACAATGAATCTAGAAAATCTTGGCCCTTGTCACCATCAGTGGTTATCTTGACACATAGAAGAGCCTAACACTTATTAAATAATCACCTTGATTGTGTTTACCCACCACCTCTTTTTTCTTTTATTTTCTTTTTCTTTTTGTTAACCTTTATTTCTACAGGTAAATCCCATTGAAACAGAAGACTCTTTTGCAAGGGGAGACCCAAGGCAAGGTGGATGAAATGTCTTGCTCAAGGACACAACAACTATGACACAGGTGGCAGGGCGGGAATCAAACCTCCAACCCTTTGATCATCGGCCGACCCACTTTACCAACTGAGCCACAGTTGCCCCTGTTGAGACCAAACCCCTGCCCAATAGATACCACCCCAACAATAAACATTAACCCAAACTACTCACACATTCAATATAAAGCTACACAAACACTAGATAGATGATTAGAAAAGCAACTTCCAGTAACCCCAACCAATATACCACACAAACCAACCCAAGGTCAATTGATGAACAGAGTTAAAGACCTAGTTTTATTTATTAATTTTTAACCTTTATTTTTCCAGGTAAACATTAAGAACTGTTTCTTATTTACAATATTAATCTGCTCCAAGTGGCCCCACTAGGAATAAAATGTACTTCACCACACCCCTGCCCAAATAAATACCAACCCAGCAGCTAACCCTAACCCAGACTATAAAAGCAACTTCCAGTAACCCTAACCAATATACCACACAAACCATCAATGGGTAACTCCTGCTCCACATAGGCTACACCATGGGTTATTGCCGTAAGGGAACCGGACGTGGCTCTAAAACCACTTGTTGAAAGCATGGTTGAAAGGGCTACAGCGCCACCTAGCATAGTGTTAGGCTCTTCTAGGTGTCAAGATAACTACTGATGGTGACAAGGGCCAAGATCCATACTTTCTAGATTCATTCTCATTAAGTGATATGCAGTCCCCTCTAAAAGTATGAAGTTGTACTCTTGAGTCTAACTGTTTGAATACTTTTGCTAACCTAAAAATATGGTGTTCCTTTACAAAAAAGTTGTGTATCAGATACAGATGTACAGTGCCTTGCAAAAGTATTCATACCTCTTGATATTTTCGACATTATTTTTTTTTTAAATAGCTTGAGCTTCAGATTTAGCATCAGATTGGATGGAGAGCATCTGTGAACAGTAATTTTCAAGTTGTGCCATGGAAACGCACTGAGTGACTGCAATTAGCAGTCCCTTCCCTCTTCCCCACGTCACCACCACATGAACACTCAAATAAAAAATAAAATATTCTCTCACCCACGTCCCGGTGTCAGGAGGAAGGACACTCCAAGATGAAGGACTCATTCTGCCAACTCTTCTTTGCTCCTCGACTCCATTTCTACATTTCTATTAGAAAGAAAAAAGACAAAGGTTTGATGTAGGGCTGCAACTAACCATTATTTTGATAATCGATTAATCTGTCGATTATTTTCTCAATTAATCGATTATTAATTGACTAGTGTTTTGGTCCGTAAAATGTTATAAAATGGTGAAAAATGTTGATAAATTTTCCAAAGCCCATGTTGATGTTCTCAAATGTATTATGTCCAAAAATCACTCACTCACTCACTCACTCACTCACTCACTCACTCACTCACTCACTCACTCACTTATTTACTTACTCACTCACTCACTCACTCACTCACTCACTCACTTACTCATTTACTTACTCACTCACTCACTCACTCACTCACACACACACACACACACACACACACACCACTCACTCACTCACTCACTCACTCACTCACTCATTTACTTACTCACTCACTCACTCACTATACTGTACTGCTTCTGGAAAGCAAGTGGCATAGTCACATATAACATCAATATACTGATATCTCACTGAGCTCAATAGACATGACATGAAACTACCAGAATCAAACACAGCAGTTACAGGTTTACCATTAAAGGAGCAGTAAGCACTATGGTCCTTTTAGCTTTTAACTTCCTGTCAGTGACTAGCAGTTAGCAGTCCCCACATCACCACTAACAACCATAATTTATCATGTTCTTTAGCCTTATGTATGAAGGAATAAATGCCATGGAGACAGGTTATACAATTTGGGATCCAGGCCTCAGTTTTATTTAAGTAAAATTACAAGGCCCTGTGTGTCATATAGTGCTTTACATAAGGGACCCTCATTTAAAATGACGTCGAGTATATATAGATATATGGATTGTATAAATATGAAGAAAAAAAATTATAGTATCAAGTTGTATATTTGTAGCTGTAGAAAAGGGGTAGGATCAAATACATTTATACTTCTTCCTACTCCTTTTCAGGCATATCAATTCAATATGTTATTTGTTTATTTTTTTGTTTATTTTTATTTCTTTTGTGAAATCATTTGAACATATTTTTTTATTGTATTTTCATGTTTTTAATTTTTCTTTTTTTTGATATGTCTGAAATAAATTGAATCAAATCAAAAAATGTAATCACATTAACGTTCAGAGAAAGTGACAGAGCAAGCGTAGTTACAGATGCTCAGTTATATGTTAGTTTTCGTCTTGCATCCTCCTCTCACCCCAGGAATTCTTCTTCTCTTGCTGTAGATTTCTTGCTGCTCTTTTAAATCGGGTCTCAAAACGTTCTTGTTTCCCTTTTAACCTGTAACTTTTTTTTTTTGGTAAAATGTTTTAATTCTTTTATTTAAATGTTGTATTTTTATCCATGTTTTAAATTTGTTCCTTTTTTTGTATTTGTATTCTTTATTTGATTTTAACCCTGTGAAGCACCTGAAATGTGCTCTATAAATAAAATTGCCTTGCCTTGCCTTGCTGTAAATGTTGTAAAGGATCCTGACTTGCTAAGCTGCTAAAGGCCTTGTAAGTATCTATATCTATGAGTTTAGTCAGATGAACAAGTAGCAGATACAGAACTCTCCCTTCTCCTAACAATGTTACTGCTCTTGTCCTGGTGTGGTTTCTCCCACATATGATTAACTGGGGGCTTCTCCTTTCTCTGTCTTGCATGTGTATCTGAATAAGGAAGTTAATATATATATACAGTACAGGCCAAAAGTTTGGACACACCTTTTCATTCAATGCGTTTTCTTTATTTTCACGACTATTTACGTTGTAGATTCTCACTGAAGGCATCAAAACTTTGAAGGGACATATGGAATTATGTACTTAACAAAAAAGTGTGAAATAACTCTTAAATAGGTCTTATATTTTAGATTCCTCAAAGTAGGCACCCTTTGCTTTTTTGACAGCGCTACAAACCCTTGGTGCTCTCTCAATGAACTTCATTAGGGAGTCACCTGAAATGGTTTAGCAAAGAATTCCACATGTGTTCATTCAAAGTTTTGATGCCTTCAGTGAGAATCTACATTGTAACTAGTCATAAAAATAAAGGAAACTACTGTATATTGATTGTTAGTTGATTATATCAAATCTATTTTTCTGTCACCACCACATGAACACTCAAATAAAAAATCTAATATTCTCTCACCCACATCCTGGTGTCAGGAGGAAGGACTCAACCTGCCAACTCTTCTCTGCTCCTCCGCTCCATTTCTACATTTCTATTAGAAAGAAAAAAGACGTCTGTAGTATATAGATGGTGAGTATGGCTTTCCAAACACAGCCCTGAGCAGTTGCTGCATTGATTACTCCTGACAGAACCAACAACAACAAAATAAAGAGGAGTTCCAGTCAGCCACCCAATGTCATGCTGCCCCCCTGTGGAGTTAACGGGTATCACACCCAGAAGTACAAGTCCATAAAAGACTGAATAAAAGTTGTTTCAAACTTTAAAGGGACACTGTGTAACATTTTAAGTAATGTATTAGCTAAAATCAATATCCTCATTCATAAATATGTCCTCATTGGTGTAAAATCACCTCTGCCAATAATCTAAATTATCCTCCTGAGCAGAGAATTACAAATATTAATATTACATTTTGTACATTGAGCAGGTAAGTCTTATGGAGGAATCCATGTTGGTTGGAATGTCATCAGGTGCATTGTTTAGAATTTCAAATTGTTCTTGTCCTTGAAGGCCACTGTAGCTTCTGTTATTATTCTAAGGGGGGGGGGGGGGGGGGGGTTACCCAGGGAGCATTCTAGAACTTTCTTGATGTCATGTTACACACTGCGCCTTTAAATGAGTCAACAACAAGTGCTGGGATACATGATATTACGATCACTGATAAAATGAAAGCATCAAAAAACAAATTGTGGCCACATCTCTTGTGCACGTCACACATGTCATACAAAACAAGATCCCACACCTACCCTGCGTTCCAATCCCCATACTTCCCTACTATTTAGTATGCCAAAAAAAGTTTTGAATGTCCAAATACATGCACGTCAATTGTAGTATGCTGAAAATACATAAATGCCCCACTAACTCCAATAGCATTTGAGTATTCGTCTTTAAAACTTGAGGTCTGCTGCAACCCTCAGTTCTTTTAAATCGAGTGAAGACTTTTCTGTTTCCATTTTAACCTGTACTTTTTATTTTTTTAAAATGTTTTACTTCTTTTCATTCGCTTTTAAATGTCTTCTAATGTGTTTTATGTATTTTAATCTTGCCCCTGTAAAGCACTTTGAGTGGCCTTGTGTTTGAATTGTGCTATATAAATAAACTTGCCTTGCCTTGCCTTGCCTTGCCTTTATTCTTGACATTTCTCGACATAATGAAAGAAAAAATCTTCCTCATCTAATTTTTTTTCTTCCTGTCTGTGGCCCTAAAACTCTTCTGTACTTTAGTATGTAGTGTAGTAAAAAGACTAAAACTCTTCTGTACTTTAGTATGTAGTGTAGTAAAATGACTAAAACTTTCCTGTACTTACGTATGTAGTGTAGTAAAATGACTAAAACTTTCCTGTACTTAAGTATGTAGTGTAGTAAAAAGAAAAGGTATGTGATTTGGAACGCAGGGCAAGTACTGAGTGGGTGAATGAACATACTTTTCACACGGTTCAAGTTTATGTTTTATACATTCATTCTTTGCTTGATTTGCCATTTGGAATATTCTAAGATTTTGATTAATACAACTCTCTGTATTGTCTCTTCTCTCTCTCTCTCTCTCTCTCTCTCTCTCTCTCTCTCTCTCTCTCACACACACACACAAACACACAGACACCACTCTACAAAGTCACAGACAAAATATGAAGGGGAAGAACATTTAGGATTTGAAATGACATACTCCTTGTTAGCATGCCGGGTCTGATTAGCATATTAACGACCACTTCACAACCTTCAAAGTGATGAATAATTGACAACAAATGAAATGTTTTGATTAGCGTTATTAGCGTGCACTGCACACAGAGACAGACAGAGACACACAAAAAGACATAGCCACACACCCACACAAAGACAGACAGACAGACAGACAGACACACACACACACACACACACACACACACACACACACACACACACACACACACACACACACACACACACACACACAGAGAGACATTATGGTTACAGCCTCAGAAGCAGCATACTGTATAGCATTAGCCACCTCACTACAGGGACAAGTTATTCAAAGTTAGGCCCAATTTCAGGCAGTCTGTTATCGCAATGTAGTGTTTATGCTTTACCTTAAAGGTGAAGTCAGCAATTCTGCTATAGAAATAAACTTGCCTTGTTTAGCAAACAATAATTTATTTCCACCATGCAATATTAACTTAAACAAACAAACAAAGGACCTACCAAACCCCAGCTCCTGCCATGTGCCTTTGTACCTGATTACAAGATTATACTGCCACCTAGCGGCCACACTGTGAATTACAGACAACACATTTAAATCACATTTGGCTCCTACACTGCTGTCTTCATCATTTTACCGCAGTCTTTACAAAATACTATTTTAAAGAGACAGTGCGTGACTTTTTCATATGAAAAAATATGAAACATTCAAGCCATCACCAAGCCAGCTGACTCAAAGTTGATTCAGCCTATCAAATCTACATATAACACAAAGTAATATGTATGAATATGCAATGAGAAAATTATGTATTATGTGTAATTGTCCGGAATAATAATAATAAATAAATAAATAAATCTAAAAAACGACAGTGTAACCTATGTCGTTTTGAGTGATAAAAACAACAGCTGTCTAACAAAACTCTATCTGTATGGCAGCGTTTACAAACAGTTAAACTTCAACATGTTATTTTTGAACTTTTCAGAAGCGGTTGTGGGCACTGAACACCTTGACAAGACGACAGAGGTTGGCTTGGGTCAGACACACACCCACACAAAGCTGCTGTGTGTGTGTGTGTGTGTGTGTGTGTGTGTGTGTGTGGTGTGTGTGTGTGTGTGTGTGTGTGTGTGTGTGTGTGTTGTGTGTGTGTGTGTGTGTGTGGTGACTGTGTGTGTGTGTGTGTGTGTGTGTGTGTGTGTGTGTGTGTGTGTGTGTGTGTGTGTGTGTGTGGTGAGTGTGTGAGAGCTATATTTGGTTTATAAAAGTGTGTGGAAGTGAGTTTTATCTATGCATGTGTAAACTCACTTTCCCTTTCTGTGTGTGTGCATGTAAGTAATTGAGTGAGTGAGTGTGTGTGTGTGTGTGTGTGTGTGTGTGTGTCTTTCTGTCTGTCTGTGTGAAAGTGAGTGTGTGTGTGTGTGTGTGTGTGTGTGTGCATGTAAATAAGTGAGTGTGTGTGTGTGTGGGTGTGTGTGAGCGTGCGTGTGTCTGTCTGTCTGTCTGTCTGTCTGTCTGTCTGTCTGTCTGTCTGTCTGTCTGTCTGTCTGTCTGTCTGTCTGTTGTGTGTGTGTGTGTGTGTGTGTGTGTGTGTGTGTGTGTGTGTGTGTGTGTGTGTGTGTGTGTGTGTGTGTGTGTGTGTGTGTGTGTGTGTGTGTGTGTGTGTGTTTACTCACGAGAGAAGAGAAAATCAATCCTGCATGACAGTGTCTTGAGGATATTCCGACCTGACTGGACCATGACAACTGCAACACACGCACACACACACACACACACACACACACACACACACACACACACACACACACACACACACACACACACACACACATACGTCATTTTGAGTGAAAAAAACAACATTGTCGTTTTGAGTGAAAAAAAACGACAGTGTTACCTATGTCGTTTTTTTCGAAATTTCACCACATTTTTTAAGGTTTTTTTTTGCATTTTTATGCTTAATTGATAGTGTAGAGACAGAGTGAAGGCGCCCCCACACACACACACACGTCATTTTGAGTGAAAAAAACAACATTGTCGTTTTGAGTGAAAAAAAACGACAGTGTTTACCTATGTCGTTTTTTTCGAAATTTCACCACATTTTTTAAGGTCTTTTTTTTGCATTTTTATGCTTAATTGATAGTGTAGAGACAGAGTAAAGGAGCCCCCACACACACACACACGTCATTTTGAGTGAAAAAAACAACATTGTCGTTTTGAGTGAAAAAAAACGACAGTGTTACCTATGTCGTTTTTTTCGAAAATTTCACCACATTTTTTAAGGTCTTTTTTTTGCATTTTTATGCTTAATTGATAGTGTAGAGACAGAGTGAAGGCGCCCCCACACACACACACGTCATTTTGAGTGAAAAAAACAACATTGTCGTTTTGAGTGAAAAAAAACGACAGTGTTACCTATGTCGTTTTTTTCGAAATTTCACCACATTTTTTAAGTCTTTTTTTTGCATTTTTATGCTTAATTGATAGTGTAGAGACAGAGTAAAGGAGCCCCCACACACCACACGTCATTTTGAGTGAAAAAAACAACATTGTCGTTTTGAGTGAAAAAAAAACGACAGTGTTACCTATGTCGTTTTTTTCGAAAATTTCACCACATTTTTTAAGGTCTTTTTTTTGCATTTTTATGCTTAATTGATAGTGTAGAGACAGAGTAAAGGCGCCCCCACACACACACACGTCATTTTGAGTGAAAAAAACAACATTGTCGTTTTGAGTGAAAAAAAACGACAGTTTACCTATGTCGTTTTTTTCGAAATTTCACCACATTTTTTAAGGTCTTTTTTTTGCATTTTTATGCTTAATTGATAGTGTAGAGACAGAGTAAAGGAGCCCCCACACACACACACGTCATTTTGAGTGAAAAAAACAACATTGTCGTTTTGAGTGAAAAAAAACGACAGTGTTACCTATGTCGTTTTTTTCGAAAATTTCACCACATTTTTTAAGGTCTTTTTTTTGCATTTTTATGCTTAATTGATAGTGTAGAGACAGAGTAAAGGCGCCCCCACACACACACACGTCATTTTGAGTGAAAAAAAACAACATTGTCGTTTTGAGTGAAAAAAAACGACAGTGTTACCTATGTCGTTTTTTTCGAAAATTTCACCACATTTTTTAAGGTCTTTTTTTTGCATTTTTATGCTTAATTGATATGTGTAGAGACAGAGTAAACATACGCACGACTGCCCCCACACACACACACGTCATTTTGAGTGAAAAAAACAACATTGTCGTTTTGAGTGAAAAAAAACGACAGTGTTACCTATGTCGTTTTTTTCGAAAATTTCACCACATTTTTTAAGGTTTTTTTTTTGCATTTTTATGCTTAATTGATAGTGTAGAGACAGAGTAAAGGAGCCCCCACACACACACACGTCATTTTGAGTGAAAAAAAACAACATTGTCGTTTTGAGTGAAAAAAAACGACATTACCTATGTCGTTTTTTTCGAAATTTCACCACATTTTTTAAGGTATTTTTTTTGCATTTTTATGCTATTACATTGATAGTGTAGAGACAGAGGTGGAAGGCGCCCCCACAAACACACACACACGTCATTTTGAGTGAAAAAAACAACATTGTCGTTTTGAGTGAAAAAAAACGACAGTGTTACCTATGTCGTTTTTTTTCGAAATTTCACCACATTTTTTAAGGTCTTTTTTTTGCATTTTTATGCTTAATTGATAGTGTAGAGACAGAGTAAAGGAGCCCCCACAAAAAGGGCCCCTCAACATCACACCCCGTCATTTTGAGTGGAAAAAAACAACATTGTCGTTTTGAGTGAAAAAAACGACAGTGTTACCTATGTCGTTTTTTTCAAATTTCACCACATTTTTTAAGGTCTTTTTTTGCATTTTTATGCTTAATTGATAGTGTAGAGACAGAGTAAAGGCGCCCCCACACACACACACCTCATTTTGAGTGAAAAAAACAACATTGTCGTTTTGAGTGAAAAAAAACGACAGTGTTACCTATGTCGTTTTTTTCGAAATTTCACCACATTTTTTAAGGTCTTTTTTTGCATTTTTATGCTTAAAATTGAAGTGATAGAGAGAGTAAAACCCCCCACAACAACCGGTCCATTTGAGTTGAAAAACAAAAACAACATTGTCGTTTTGAGTGAAAAAAACGACAGTGTACCTATGTCGTTTTTTTCAAATTTCACCACATTTTTAAGGTCTTTTTTTTGCATTTTTATGCTTAATTGATAGTGTAGAGACAGAGTAAAGGCGCCCCCACACACACACACTCATTTTGAGTGAAAAAAACAACATTGTCGTTTTGAGTGAAAAAAACGACAGTGTTACCTATGTCGTTTTTTTCAAAATTTCACCACATTTTTTAAGGTCTTTTTTTTGCATTTTTATGCTTAATTGATAGTGTAGAGACAGAGTAAAGGCGCCCCCACACACACACACACTCATTTTGAGTGAAAAAAACAACATTGTCGTTTTGAGTGAAAAAAAACGACAGTGTTACCTATGTCGTTTTTTTCAAATTTCACCACATTTTTTAAGGTCTTTTTTTTGCATTTTTATGCTTAATTGATAGTGTAGAGACAGAGTAAAGGCGCCCCCACACACACACACACTCATTTTGAGTGAAAAAAACAACATTGTCGTTTTGAGTGAAAAAAAACGACAGTGTTACCTATGTCGTTTTTTTCAAAATTTCACCACATTTTTTAAGGTCTTTTTTTTGCATTTTTATGCTTAATTGATAGTGTAGAGACAGAGTTAAAGGGCCCCCACAACAACACGCATTTTGAGTGAAAAAAAACAACATTGTCGTTTTGAGTGAAAAAACGACAGGTTACCTATGTCGTTTTTCGAAATTTCCACATTTTTTAAGGTCTTTTTGTGCATTTTTATGCTTAATATATGTAGAGACAAGTAAAGGCGCCCCCACACACACACACACGTCATTTTGAGTGAAAAAAAACAACATTGTCGTACAGAGTAAAGGCGCCCCCACACACACACACCTCATTTTGAGTGAAAAAAACAACATTGTCGTTTGAGTGAAAAAAAACGACAGTGTTACCTATGTCGTTTTTTTCGAAATTTCACCAAATTTTTTAAGGTCTTTTTTTTGCATTTTTATGCTTAATTGATAGTGTAGAGACAGAGTAAAGGCGCCCCCACACACACACACGTCATTTTGAGTGAAAAAAACAACATTGTCGTTTTGAGTGAAAAAAAACGACAGTGTTACCTATGTCGTTTTTTTCAAATTTCACTACATTTTTTAAGGTCTTTTTTTTGCATTTTTATGCTTAATTGATAGTGTAGAGACAGAGTAAAGGCGCCCCCACACACACACACCTCATTTTGAGTGAAAAAAACAACATTGTCGTTTTGAGTGAAAAAAAACGACAGTGTTACCTATGTCGTTTTTTTCAAAATTTCACCACATTTTTTAAGGTCTTTTTTTTGCATTTTTATGCTTAATTGATAGTGTAGAGACAGAGTAAAGGCGCCCCCACACACACACACCTCATTTTGAGTGAAAAAAACAACATTGTCGTTTTGAGTGAAAAAAAACGACAGTGTTACCTATGTCGTTTTTCAAAATTTCACCACATTTTTTAAGGGTCTTTTTTTGCATTTTATGCTTAATTGATAGTGTAAGACAGAGTTGAAATGGGCAGAGAGGGAGTGACATGCAGAGACCACTGCGGGCTGAATCGAACCCGGTCCGCTGCTGCCGAGATCATGGGGGACGCCTAACAACTGAGCTAAAGGCGCCCCACACACACACACGTCATTTTGATGAAAAAAACATTGTCGTTTGAGTGAAAAAAAACACAGTGTTACCTATGTCGTTTTTTTCAAAATTTCACCACATTTTTTAAGGTATTTTTTTTGCATTTTTATGCTTAATTGATAGTGTAGAGACAGAGTAAAGGCGCCCCACACACACACACACTCATTTTGAGTGAAAAAAACAACATTGTCGTTTGATGAAAAAACGCAGTGTTACCTATTCGTTTTTTTCAAATTTCACTACATTTTTTAAGGTCTTTTTTTGCATTTTTATGCTTAATTGATAGTGTAGAGACAGAGTAAAGGCGCCCCCACACACACACACCTCATTTTGAGTGAAAAAAAACAACATTGTCGTTTTGAGTGAAAAAAAACGACAGTGTTACCTATGTCGTTTTTTTCAAATTTCACCACATTTTTTAAGGTCTTTTTTTGCATTTTTATGCTTAATTGATAGTGTAGAGACAGAGTAAAGGCGCCCCCACACACACACACCTCATTTTGAGTGAAAAAAACAACATTGTCGTTTTGAGTGAAAAAAAAACGCCTATGTCGTTTTTTTCAAAATTTCACCACATTTTTTAAGGTCTTTTTTTTGCATTTTTATGCTTAATTGATAGTGTAAGACAGAGTTGAAATGGGCAGAGAGGGGAGTGACATGCAGAGAACCACTGCGGGCTGAATCGAACCCGGTCCGCTGCTGCCGAGATCATGGGGGACGCCTTACAACTGAGCAAAGGCGCCCCACACACACACACGTCATTTTGAGTGAAAAAAACAACATTGTCGTTTTGAGTAAAAAAAAACGACAGTGTTACCTAGTCGTTTTTTTCAAAATGTCACCACATTTTTTAAGGTCTTTTTTTTGCATTTTTATGCTTAATTGATAGTGTAGAGACAGAGTAAAGGCGCCCCCACACACACACACCTCATTTTGAGTGAAAAAAACAACATTGTCGTTTTGAGTGAAAAAAAACGACAGTGTTACCTATGTCGTTTTTTTCAAAATTTCACCAAATTTTTTAAGGTATTTTTTTTGCATTTTTATGCTTAATTGATAGTGTAGAGACAGAGTAAAGGCGCCCCCACACACACACAACGTCATTTTGAGTGAAAAAAACAACATTGTCGTTTTGAGTGAAAAAAAACGACAGTGTTACCTATGTCGTTTTTTTCGAAATTTCACCAAATTTTTTAAAGGCCTTTTTTTTGCATTTTTATGCTTAATTGATAGTGTAGAGACAGACTAAAGGCGCCCCCACACACACACACCTCATTTTGAGTGAAAAAAACAACATTGTCGTTTTGAGTGAAAAAAAACGACAGTGTTCTACCTCTGTCGTTTTTTCAGAAATTTCACCAAATTTTTTAAGGTATTTTTTTTGCATTTTTATGCTTAATTGATAGTGTAGAGACAGAGTTGAAATGGGGCAGAGAGGGGAGTGACATGCAGAGAACCACCGCGGGCTGGAATCGAACCCGGGTCCGCTGCTGGCCGAGGCCCATGGGGGGGACGCCTTACCAACTGAGCTAAAGGCGCCCCCACACACACACAACGTCATTTTGAGTGAAAAAAACAACATTGTCGTTTTGAGTGAAAAAAAACGACAGTGTAAACTATGTCGTTTACACATTACGCTGGAGAAAAAAAAATTGTAGTGGTGCTATTTAAAACATGCTAGAAAGTACCCAACTTCATATATCTGGCATTCAGGGAACACAATTGTGGTAAAACCTTCAAATATTAGCGGAGTTATGCATATTTTCATGAATTACAGAATCAGTTCAGTGATATAAACAGTTAGCACAATGAAAGTACCAGGCAAGATAAGTTGCAAGCAGTAACTTTTACTCACATAAAGTTGTAGGTCACACCCAAAACACATATGCATATACTGTTCATTATTTGAAAATAAAAACAAGGCCATTTAAAATAAACAACATGGTTAAGGGGAGGAGCTTAATAGGTAAAGAGGAGGAGCCTAACATGGTTAAGGAGAGGAGCTAAGTGGTTAAGGGGAGGAGCTTAATGCGGTAAATGGAGGCCTAATATGACAAGGGGGAGGAGCTTAATATGGTTAAGGGGAGGAGCTTAATGTGGCAACGGGGAGGGGCCTAATATGACAAGGGGGAGGAGCTTAATATGGTAAAGGGGAGGAGCTTAATATGATAAAGGGGAGGAGCCTGATGTGGTTAAGGGGAGGAGCCTAACGTGGTTAAGGGGAGGAGCTTAATATGGTAAAGGGGAGGAGCTCAATGTGGTAAGGGGAGAGCCTACCATGGTTAAGGGAGGAGCTTAATATATAAACTGGGAGGAGCTTAATAAGATACAGAGGAGGAGCCTAACGCGGTAAAGGGGAGGAGCTTAATATGGTGGAGAGGAGGAGCCTAACATGGTAAGGGAGGAGCTTAATGTGGTTAAAGGGGAGGAGCAAGTGGTTAAGGAGAGCCTAAAGTGGTTAAGGGAGGAGCTAAATGGTAAGGGAGAGCTATATGACAAGGGGAGGAGCTTAATATGGTAAGGGAGGAGCTTAATGTGGTAGCGGGAGGAGCCTAATATGACAAGGGGAGGAGCCTAATATGACAAGGGGGAGGAGCTTAACATGGTTAAGGGGATGAGCTTAATATGGTCAAGGGGAGGAGCTTACTGTGGTAAAGGGGAGGAGCCTAACATGACGTTTTGAATGAGGAAAAAAAAACTGCCAATTCTCTATTTACTTCTTTCTATGAGTTACTGTAAAACATTTAAAAAAAATTCATCTTTCTAAATCTACATACGCTCTAGTGCAATACACGCTGGTACTTTTTAGAAAAGCGCTATATAAATCCAATACATTTTATTATCATGTTAGGTTAGGTTAAACTTTGTTGGCCCCCGTTGGGGCACTCCGGTGGCGTGGTGGATGGAGTGCGTACCATGTTGGCTCCGGCCTTCATTGCAGTGGTCGCGGGTTCGGGTCCGACGCGTGGACCTTTGCTGGGGTCGTCCCCCCTCTCTCTCTCTCTCTCTCCTCTCTCTCTGTCTCCCCATTTCAACTCTGTACTATCTAATAAAAGCTTGAAAATGCAAAAAAAAAAATCTTAAAAAAAAAAAAAAAACTTTGTTGGCCCCCGTGGCGATATTTGTCTTGGGCACAGTGCATCATTGCTTTCTGAAACATACAACAAAACACAACCATAACCACAGACACAAACACAACAGACAAACTAACATTTAAACATTGAGAACATGGAGCTTGATATACTTAAACCTGCAGTGTGTAGAATTGTGGGTTTTATTTCCTAGCAGATTTTGTAGAAAGCAATTATAATATCCATAAGTACATTTAATTTAGTGCATAATAGCTGAACAAAATGTTTTGAATTATTTCTTTTTCCCTTAGAAAGGGTCTCATATATGTCCATATTTCTGCATATTTTGGACCAAGCCTTTGTCACCGCCATTTTGGAAGTGTCATAGTTGGAATGTCATCAGGTGCATTGTTTAAAATTTAGAATTGTTCTTGTCCTTGAAGGCCACTGTAGCTTCTGTTATTATTCTAAGGGGTGGGGTTACCCAGGGAGCGTTGCATTCTAGAACTTTGTAGAACTTACTTGATGATGTCATATTACACACTGCAGCTTTAAGGCTCAGTCTATTAACACAACATTTAAGTTATTAGAATATTAATGGTTATAATACAAACCTATTTCACACTTTGCAGGTTCATCAGATGTTCCAAGAATGTCCAAGATATCTGTGTGAAGTGGAGAAAAGAAGAGAAAAGGTTCATTGACACATTGTTTATGGAAATGCACAAAACCTTCCTAAGCATTCTGTAAGGGTTAGGGTGGTGTGTGTTGTGTGTGTCTGTCTGTGTGTGTGTGTGTGTGTGTGTGTGTGTGTGTGTGTGTGTGTGTGTGTGTGTGTGTGTGTGTGGGTTGTGTGTGTGTGTGTGTGTGGTGTGTGTGTGTTGTGTCTCTTCAGTCCATGTGGTGTTGTTGTGTGTGTGTCCGTTGATTGTGTCCTGTCTTTGTGTTGTGTGTGTGTGTGTGAGTATTGAGCATGAGTGTGTGGTGTCTTCTTTTAGTGTGCTGTCGTTGAATGTTGCTTGTGTGTTATGCTATTGTGTTGTGTGTGTGTGTTGTAACTCTTCTGTTGTGTGTGTGTGTGTAGTGTGAGTGTGTGTGTCTGTGTGTGTGTGTCGTTGTGTGTTGTCTGTCTCTTTCCTCTATGTATGTGTTGTGTCTCTGTCTGTCTGTCCTGTGTGTGTGTGTGGTGGTGTGTTGTGTGTGTTTGTGTGTTGTGCTGTTGTATGTTGTGAGTGTGTCTGTCTGTTGTGTGCTGTCTTTGTTGTGTCTGTCGTCGCTGTCTCTTGTCTGTTGGTTTGTGTGTGAGAGGACATTCTTATAAGTGTATGAGAATGTATAAGCTGAACACACACTAACACCTGACTGTAGAAATGCTGTTGGGACACTTACACCAAGTGGCCAGTAGATGGCAGTACAACACCAGGAATCTCTCTCAACTCAACAGCATTACACACAGAAGAGATAGAAACAGACAGACAGAGATAAAAGACAGACAGACAGAGAGAGAGAGAGAGAGAGAAGAGAAAGCAGAGAGAATAGAGAGAGAGACAGACTGACACACACACACACACACACACAAGAGAGACAGACAGACACATGAGAGAGAAACAACACACACACAAAGACAGACAGAC